>JADGKA010000506.1:0-18922 GCA_027604605.1 Borealophlyctis nickersoniae
GGTGGGAGGAAGGGGTTGGGTTCACCTCCGAGACAGGAGCGGGTTTGTAGTGAGCCTGGCTGGCACGAAGCGGTGAATAAGGGGACCATGATATGAAGCTGGAGGAAGACGAAGAAACGACTTACCAGAAGATTTTCTTGCAATGTTGGCAGGGGTAAGGAAGAAAATCCAGCTGGTTGCAACCCTCGGCGTCACAGTGTTGGCCAATGTGAGGAAGCTCCTGAGGCGACCGAGTGGATTCAGTAAACCTTGCTGATATGACACTCACACATATCCGGTCGCAGCCCCTATTGCAACTTCCAGTCCTTCTCACCATTTACAAAATTCTCACTTTACGGTTGCTGGCTGAATGAACACTTTTGAAATTGCAACTGCAGACCAGAGGCAGCTCCAGCCTGAGCTCAAGCACGGGTTGTAGGGTATCCAGAATCAGGCGTTCGTTTTTCTCTCGGTTTTCGTGTTTATCGCGAATTCTGAAGCAGAAATCCATTTGACTATCAAAATCCCGCGTTCAATTATGACTTTGGAAGATTATTACAGAACCTGTGCTTCCTTTTCTCCACAAAAGAACATTAAAAGAGCTGCCATCCCACAACCGGTCCCCCAATCACTACCACCCATGAACACTGCCCATCCACCGAGAGCCTCGCTGGACCTCGGCTACAGGACCCGCCTCCACCTCCGCGTGCGGACAGCATCAAGTACAATGACTCCGTTCAAAAGTTGATCCAACAGGATCCCAAGGTCCCGCGCCATATCCGCACTCTATCGGCAGAATTGAAGGATCTCCTGTCCGAATGGAAGCTGCAGACAGGCTACAACTACGACCATTGTCCTTCGTAAGGAAAACTTGGAACCAAATTCCCATCACTTCGTTCAGTCTGTTTTTCTGGCAAGGACAAAAAAAGGGAGATACAAAGTTAGACATTGAAATATACAGTAGACGATGCCAAAGAAGAGCCATTCAGCATCTGTCCTCTCCCTCGCCTCCACTCCCTGGCCTCCCTTTTCCCTCTATGTTTGCCCCCCTCCCCTCCTATGGCGTGTAAGCAGGCGGGAAGTCGACTTCTTCACATGTTTCGAGTGTCGACGACGGTGCGGGCGCTACCTTACGGGAGGTGCCCACCACACGTTTGTAGCACTTTCGAACAGCAGATACCAGCGCGGCGGCGAAAGGCTGCGGGGTGGGTTGTAGGCGCCCTCTGTACCCTCGAGGTCCGAAATACAATTTTACTTGTTGATTCAGTTCGTGCACAAGGCCCCCAATTGTGCTGGCGAGGGGGAGGTCCTTGGGATGGATGGGTCTCAGAGGATTGGGAGCGGATTGCCCAGGGCAGGACGGAACGACATCAATGAGAGTCTGACTATTCCATGTCTTTTTGGCGGCAACGTACCACATCCGCATATGGTGGGAATTCGGCCCACCGTGTAAGATGAGAAGAGCAAGTAACAAAACTGCAAAAAAGGCACATTGCGGACGACCAATTGGGTTGCTTCTAGGGTGATGGGTATCCAACCTTCTTTCGATGGGTATCCAATTACTGGTTGAGTTATCTAAGGGACTGTGGGAAAGTAGTCCGATTCTTGCGACTTTTGTAAATATGGTTTGGTTCCGAACAAATTATACATAGTGAGAAGAAAATGTGTCCTATTCTTCTGGCCGCGGAGAGGACAATTCGTGATGTGGGAAATGCAAGACTCGAAGCCCTGCCTGGAGCGCACTCCTTCCCTCTCAAATCTCCTTCTCCACCCGCTTCCATCCCCCCCGACCCATTTCCTCGCAAACAAAGTTCGTCAACAAGCAACAGTCAACACAAATATCACAGCCAACTCGCAAAGAGCTCGAAGAAACCCTTCGTACTGCAACCCGCGCTCTGCTGGACCACGGAACGCCCGTGACAGATATCCTCAACATCATCCGGTCCGAAGCCCTCGAACGCCGGGACGATGAAGATCTTGTTCAAGTCATTCGTGACATTGGGGAACACTTCACCTACGAAAAGTCCGGGAAAGGGGACGCGGTCATCAGCAATATATTCAAAGAGTACTACGTTGCTGAAGTCCTCCAGACGGACGACGAGACACTCGCTTATCTGCTTAATTCGACACCACCTTTGGATCCCCGTTACAAACGCATAAGATACGACCGTGGCCGAAAATTCGTTGATGCCAAAGAGGACAAAGAATTTCCTCATGTCATGCTCGACATTGTCGCGGAGCTCAGGAACGCCAAAGAAAAGAAGCGGAAAGAACCGGTTAACGACTACCGCTACTCCATGGACGAACTTGACTCCATCGCGCTTTACGAGAAAATGCGTCCGTCCGTCTGCGACATTTTCTATGTCCGCGACTACCCACGGGAATACTACAACCGCTTCATCTTTCGCCAAGCGTGGAAATTGGGGCGTATCAGGGAAGCTTTCCCGCGCATTCACGAATTGGTGCCATACTTGAAGGAAGGCGGCAAATGGCCGGACCGGGTGGAAGACCTAGAACATCCCAACTGCGTGGAAAGGGCGAAAGTTGAGATTGGGCTGAGGGCGCGGGATGTGTGGAAATGACAGAGGTTCCTGCTTTGGCGGATTTCGAGGTGTGGGAGGGTGAATATAATGTGGAGGGTGTTGCAGTTGATCTCAAGTTGGAGGACTTTACGCTCGACGGTGGAGCAGTGGAAAAGTATGTTTGTGGAGTGCCAGTCGTTTGAAATGAATGGTCTGTAACGATGTTGTCTTTGCAGGACGTCCTGAATTAAAAATATTTGTCAATGGGTAGCATTTGAAACTACGGCTGTAGTTATTGCATTACAAGATCGATTATTTTAGTATCATTCTTAGTTGTGCATCAATTTCAGTATCTGAGCGCATCTCTGTATCTTGAGACTTGTAGCTGTTTGATCTCGAATTATGACTCAACAGAGTACGGCAAAACGGGTTGAGATCATTGGCAATCTCCATTTGTTTGCCCCTCGTTTGCCTGTGTGTTCATCAACATTATGTGACCAGCTTATTGCATTAGCGTTCAATCTCTCAAAAGTTTAGCTGCAAGTTCCTTCCGTTGGCTTGAAGGACTGAGAACGGACAATGGAGTACTCCTCAAAGTCATACGCCGGCAAAGGAGAGGAATGCAGCAATTCGTCAAAGTCATGCCAAGATGTAAATATATTTACAGAAGATTGTTTCCATCAAAGAGGGGAAAGCAGATTATCAAAGGCGGAACAGCGGTGGATAGTCGACTACATTCTACTCCTCCCAGCCGGGTACCTGATAGGAAGACGAGCCATAACCAACAATCAGCTGCGAGTGACGATAGCTGAACAAAATCGGAACCGCTACTCACCCTTCAACGTCGTCCATGACGGCCAAACCTCCTGGGTGGGGTGGTCCGGGCTTTTGGCGGATCGGGGGCACCCCACCTTCACTGCGCCTTCTTGGTTGCTGTTGCTGCTGTTGCTGCTGCGATTGCGAATTCATCTGGTTTCTAGTGTCCTGATGTGGGGCATTGTCCGGATACCAGTGCTGCGGCGACATGTTGTTGGACAGGTTCGGGGTCGCGTAAGGGTACGGAGCAGGAGGAGGGTTCAGGTTTCGGTCGTGGTGTGGGGCGGGTTGGCGTGATCCGGTCGACATTGATGTTGCAACTTTGGAGGCAGCAACGGGATCATTTTGTCTGCTTTTGGGGGCCAGGAATGGAGATGGTCAGAAAACGTCTCCCGCCGGCCGCATAGATAACTTAGGGATTCCCTTACATGTGGAGAGCTTCGACCTCGCTCGGCGGGACATCATCTTTGTAAGGGTTCTCACGACGGTTGTCGAACTGGTACGGCATGATGGATTCTTTGCTGGTGGAGAAAGTAAAAATTCGTGCAATTGTATATGAAGATACCTAAGTATATATGATGGGGAGGAGAGGCGATCAGGGTACCTTTTATATATTTGCGGGTGGTGGTTTGTTGACGCGTTGGCGTGACGTGAGCATGATGACCGCGCCCAACCAAGGCATCGGATACCCACCAAAACCTGCGCCATCTCCGGAGATCTCCAAAAGACATGTTTGCAGAAAGGCCAAAGACCGCGAAACAACGAAACTATAGGAGGAATGCAGGGGGCGGTGACAGTGACGAGGAGGGAAAGGTTGACAAGAAAAATTTCGAACAGGAGGAGGATGACAGAGATCATCCTAAGGGACCTGAACCCACCGACGCAAACGTGCCCGACGAAAAGGTCCGTCCAGTAAAAGTTCCTGGTGCTACTGTTCCGCTCTCAATACAATCTACGGAGAACCGGGGAAGGGGAATATTCACCCGCCAATCTATAAAAGCCGGTAAGACGCTGTGGCTAACATCGCCACAAGACTTCCCCATATGTTGATTTGATTCGATTGAAAAAAGGCACACCCCTCCTCCACGAAGTTGCCTACGCAGCGGTGGTGGCAGACGATCATTTGGAAAGCCGATGCAGCGGGTGCTTTGCGCCCACCGCAAAGTTCCGATGTTCCAAATGCGCTGTTCTTCATTACTGTTCACAGGTAGGGAAAGCAACGAGGTTGGGAAGGGATGAGCACACGGATAAGAATATGGAAGGAGAACTGGGCCATTACAAGCAGTTTGAGTTGGGTGGTTCTTCCAGTTTCCTGAATAAACGAATATACCATCTTCCCGGTCCAAAATTCCTTCATAAATAGACATGTCAACGTAAAGATTGGACTCTGCACCGTTTGGAATGCACATCCTTTAAGGCCGTCTCTCCTCGTCGACCACCAACTGCTATTCGCGTGTTGTGCCGTGTGCTCTGGAAGCGAAGTAAAGAGCCGGAATCGGTAGGGTGGACCATGTTTTTCTATTTCGAGCGTGCTCCAGCATCCTATCGTTTGCAAGTGATTGATTGGATGGTGTACACATTGTCTTTTCCGCCGCGCACATCAGTTTCAAATGATTGAGAACCTTCAGAGTCGTGAGTTTCGCTTTCTGATTTGCGACCCATATATGCCACATTTGTATGTCCATCCTGTCCTAAGACCAAAACCTGTGCAGATAGAGCAGATTACAGCCCCTCTCAACTCGAAACATTTGCGCAAATGTCCATGCTAGTTAAATCCATCGTGAGAGAAGAAATATGCTTGCCTGCGCGTGACATGATCGATCTCTTTTGTCGTGTAAGGACATCTTCTCCTCCCTCTTGTCCTGCCGACGACTGTGTCCTCCGTCAACGCCGGAAACACTTACTCAACATCAAAACCCTCTCGTCACGGAATGTAGTTTAGCTGCAACAGCATCAGTATCTCAGATGGGGAATTGGTAAACATTGGCGTCGGGGTATTCCCCACCCTTTCGCTCATGAACCACTCTTGTGACCCCAACGTCGCGATCATATTCAACAACGATGTTGCGTCACTGAGGGCCATTCGAGATATACGCGAAGGCGAAGAGGTAAGTAGCGGCCACATTTCTTCAGTAGTAGCGACAATCATTGATGTGAGCTGACAATCTACGAAAAGATATGTCAGAGTTACATTGACCTCACGGATCCGGCGTCCGCACGTCGTAAAGAGCTGAGAGAGCGGTATTTTTTCGTGTGCCGGTGTGAGGCATGTGTCCGGGCGGAACAGGTATTTATCATCTCACCAGAGGATGTAGCCAGACATTTGCCTGACTAAAGGATTAGGAGATGGACCCGCGGACATGTTTCAAGTGCCCACTCTCAGAGTGCACGGGATGGGTTGACATGCGAGGTTAGTGCATCCGGGTGGAGCATACTGGCAGTGACAAGCCGCAGTATTTGGGCTGACGCCAGTAGCAGATGAGATATTGTCTCCGGCCTGCACAAATTCAGGTCCTCTTCCGCAAGATGCGGCAGAGTCTTTGCGCGAGCAAATCATTGATCTCCAAAACCTCTACGATAGGGGACTGAAGTGCGAGAAGAATGGTACTTATCCCTTCATATGCTTGTCATCACGCTTCATCTTGCCAACTATATCCCAAACCTTCCCAACAAACCATTCCAATAGATCCAGCCCTGTCTCTCACCCTCTTCACGCGTCTCCACGATACCCTCGTTTCTCTTACCCACCCCTCAACTTCTCTCCTCCTCCACACCCGCACCCACCTCCTCGCCCTTCTTCTCCAAACCTCCGCATACACAAAAGCTCTCCCCATCGCCCGAGCCCAACTTGCAGCTTACCAAACACTCTACACTCCTTTTCATCCATCCTTATCTGTGATAGCGTACACCTTGTGTAAGCTGTCGTTATGGTGTTTCGGGGAAAGTGGGGATGTATCAGTTAGCGACGTTGTAAGTTTCGCTGAGGAGGCGGTGAGATTACTGCGGGTGTCTCACGGGAGTGGTCAAGCGTTGTGCAGGGAAGCTGAAGAGACGTTGAGAGAGGCCAGAATAGGGGTTTTGAGCAGAGGGGTGACCGGGATCACGGTTGAGTGAAAAATGCGATTTCGAGACGCTTGTATTCTGTACAGTGAAATAGATGCAGCGGGCTGAAGTGAAATGATCTTGATTCTTTCATTGTTTGATCATGGGGACTAGCTCCTTCAACGAGGTTATTCTATGCGGGTGCAGGCTCGTGTCGGAGCTTTCGTCTCTGTGAAGAAGCAGGGCCCGCCATCGGGCAGATATCGGACCCCTGTAATCTCTGCAAGGTTGAGGTCCGTCATCTCCTCGAATCCTTGTCATTGGCAACTGCCTGGGGCCCTCCCCGACCCTACAACCAACCTTTCTTCATGGTCTCCAACATGTAGTGCATCCTCAGATCTGACACCAGCTTTACGAATCGCTTCGTCGAAGATTCCCGGATCCGGTTTTTCAAACCCTGCATCATAGGACGTCCTAACACCCACACCGTCAGAAACCGTCTCTCCAGCGCGGAAAGCATAATTCTCGGAGAATAGCATAGCGCCCTCTTGCATGCCCCCCCAATGTGACACGCTCACTCACAGGATAAAATCAAAATATCCTGCAAGATCCAAGGCCTCCAACACTTTGACGGTCCGGTAATCAGAATTGGAAATGACGGCTAGTTTGAGAGCGGGAATGGTCTTGAGGATGTCCAGCGTTGGTCTCACGTCTTCGAATACCTTCGGTATCCGTCAGCTCCGCGTACCGCACACCATTTATTCACGGTGGTATGGTATACGCACCATAAAGTAGTCATGTCGTGAGAAGTTGTTGAAGAGGGTGTCAAATAGTGGTGCGATGACAGGTGCAAGATCTGATTTGCCGTGATGAGTGGGACACGGAAGATCGAGCCGCATCCACGTACGTTACGATCAGATCGAAGTACGCACCACGTTGCGGGACACCAGCTGTCAATAACGTCGACTCAATGACCTGCGACATACATGCCAATTCAGTCCTGGTCATTGTGTTGCGGATGTCTTAGGTTTATGGGGCGGATTGATCCCCACCTTTCGCCACCACACCTCCGCCCCAACCTCCCCCTTGCCAAAATTCGGCCACTGCTTCGCAAGAGCCTTGTAGGAAGAGGCAAATGCGCGGTTTCTGCAGTTTAGCAAGCGGCGGGTTCAGTTTTAATAGTCTAACCCTTCCTCTGTAAACTCCTCCACGCGAACAGGAAACTAGACACTATACGCGTCAAGTTCTCCAACATTCAGACCAAAGCGGGCTGCTTCGCGAGCGTATATTGTGCCCGGCGGGAAGCGAAGACGAAACACTGTGTTGAAAGCGTCAAAGGTAATGAGGCGCATTTTGAGGTAGGAGGGAGGTTTGGAGATTGAGGAGCTCCGCGCGAGCGACGCCTGGGATTGCAAGCGCGACTCTCGACGCGCTGGATGCCGAAGTTCGAACGCGGTCCTCCAAATTGAAGGACGCAAAAGGTATCAATTCGGGGGGACTTGAAACGCATTTGAACCGTTCTTTGACCGGATATTGGCCAAGCACCATGAAAGCCCATTGCCCAGGAAGGTCACAAAGAGGTTCCCGGTCATTCCCCATACGTCGAGGCCCTCTCCTACGACCCCCCGATTCCAGATCTCGCCTCAAGTAACCACAAGCAAAAAACGAAAATAGAAAACATGCTGGGATTGAAGCACCATTTCGACCCAGCCCCGACGACCAAGACTCTATTACACCATACCCGGGATGTCTGTAACACGTCCGGGCTCGGAATGTCCTTAGCCTCGTCCGGACCTGGAATGTCCCTTTGACTCATCCCGGGGAGTGGTGATCGGGGTTGCCTACCTTGTCCGGAAAGTGAGCCGAGAGTGGTTGCGTCTTGAAAATCCGAATGGTGGAGCCTAGGGAATCCGGGACAACGAGGTGGAGGTGCCAATGCGGGCGTCCAGGCGTCGGAAACGAGTCGAAGAGCGAGGACTTGAGGAGTGCTGAGGGGCCATCGGAAGCTAGGAAAGGGCGGGAAGAACACGGAATGCTGAAAAGATTGAAGGGGCGGACGGAGGATCATTGCATGGTTGGTGTCATGAGGGTATCCGGATCCGTAAAGCAAACCCGCTCTTCAAGCCGTGGCCGTCGCGCCCTTCTCGTAAACGACCCGCATGTACTGTACGGACTCCTTAAACGATATGCTAGCACCGCGTTTTTTGGTTCACTGACGTGTAAGTTGTACTGCATATATAAGTTGTGAGGATACTGGCCTGGATGGGAGAGAGAAACGACTTGTTGGTCATAAAATACCGTAAGTAACTATGCGTGAAAGGACGCGGACAAGGGTCTCTTGTGGCTGGCTGGAGGAGGTGAAGATAGATAAGATGGCGCAGTGCACACACTCAGATCTCCCACACGTCCACGTCCATCTTCATTCAAAAGAAGCTCCATAACGGGTTCTGAGGGCGTGGAGGCCTTCTTGTGCGCTTTCACCGATTCCTTGCTCACACAAGTCCATTGTGGGAAAGGCTATGGTGAGTGCTGGCTTCCTTCGACCTTTCTTCCTGGCACGTGTCCAAGCTGCTCGGTTGGGGTCCGCTTCTTTATTTAATTCGATTCGATTTTCATTTGGTCTGTAAACAAGGCCCAGAGGGTCCCCACCTGAATCACACGTGCATCCTGCGCTCATCCCGGGCCAACCCACACAGCCTCACTCGTTCGAATATAGAAAGGGGTGCCCTCCCTCGTTCTCCGCCCCTCATTCTTCACCGTCTTCCCCCAAAACATTCACATTCGAACACACCCACTTGAGTCGCATTCAATAGGGTAATACCGACTCCACTTTTCTCTTACTCCACTATTCTGGGGTTGGAGGAAGGCAGAAGCTCGTTATTACTGCTATTAGTCCGGCTGGTGGTCTTGTGTTGCTGTTTGTGTTGTGGGATAGGCGTCGTCGCTCTATCCCTTTCCTTCCTTCCCCCCTTCTTACACCAAACGTCCAGAGGAGCAAACTGTTACCACAGACTCTTGCATTCACTCTTCAGCAGGGTTTACAACGATGTAAACTCACTGTTGGCCCGGATGCAAGTGCTTTCTGTCGCTTGTTTTCTCTGACGCGTTTGGTTGTAAACAAGGGGGCCTGTTGGCTGTTGGCTGTTGGCTGTTGGCTGTTGGCTGTTGGCTGTTGGCTGTTGGCTGTTGGCTGTTGGCTGTTGGCATTTCGTCTTGAAGGTTTGACAGACGTCAAAGACAATCAACCCGTCTTGAAGGAGTTCACAGACGTTAAAGATAACCCGTCCGAAGGATACAGACGTTAGAAGATAACCCGTCTTGGTACAGACGTTAAAGACAACCCGTCTTGAAGGAGATACAGACGTTAGAAGATAACCCGTCTTGAAGGAGACAGACGTTAGAAGATAACCCGTCTTGAAGGAGACAGACGTTGGAAGATAACCCGTCTTGAAGGTGTACAGACGTTAGAAGATAACCCAAGGGTCTTGAAGGTTTACAGACCATAAAGAAACCCGTCTTGAAGGAGGCACAGACGTTAAAGACAACCCGTGTTGAAGTGATACAGACGTTACAAGATAACCCGTCTTGAAGGATACAGACGTTATAAGATAACCCGTCTTGAAGGATACAGACGTTATAAGATAACCCGTCTTGATGGCAGCAGACGTTAACGAAACCCACCCCAGGGGGCTACGAGGGCCGCGGGCGGCGCCGGGGGTGTTACAAATACGGGGAGGATCAGGTCTCGTTGCGAGCCTGTCCTGAATACTCGTGTCTTGAAGGAGTTTGACAGACATTAAAGAAACCCGTCTTGAAGGAGGCACAGACGCTAAAGATAACCGGTCTTGACGTGATACAGACGCTGAAAGATAACCGGTCTTGATGGACAAACAGACTTGTATAAGAAAACCCGTCTTGAAGGATACAGACGTTAAAGATAACCCGTCTTGATGGCAGCAAACGTTAAAGAAACCCAACCCAGGGGGCTACGAGGGCCGCGGGCGGCGCCGGGGTTGTAAAATATACGGGGGTAGCAGGTCTCGTCGAGCCTGTTATGAACACTCGAAAAAAATTCCAGTTTGGGTTCAAGTCCCATCTGGAATATACAAAGCAATAGAGAATGAACGCTTGGGACGAGTTTACACTGTTCGCAAGCAAAAAGTGACGAAGTCCCATCTGGAAACATACAAAACAAGAATTGGGAGTGACGGGACTATGTGGATTGTTCAAAACATGAAAGGGGGTTGGATTTGTTTGTTTGCGGCCGCGAGGAGAGAGGACGCGTTCTTCTCATCTGCGGGAATACAATCCAGTGATGCAGACAGTGCAGACAGGGGTATAGTAGGTTGGTAGGAGTCCGTACGCGTACGGTCGTCAACGCAACGACACTTTTGGCCGTTTGAAGATACCAGTACCAGATTCCCGTGTTTTGAATGCGTGCGTGTCTTTCTGACTTTGGCGTGCATCCTGGAGAGAATGAGGAGTCTATGTTGGGCTGTGTTGCAGTGAAGGTAAGGCGGTTGCGAAAGGGGACGATAGCGAAGATGTGAACACATGGTGGGTGGGAAGTGTTAGCTGGTGGGAAACCTCCAGTCACGGAATGCTGGTTCGTGTGAGTTCCCTGACGCTCGATTGAAAAAGAAGTTCATCGCACCCAAGGCAAGAAGCTAATTTCGGGTAGGAGGGCGATTCTATTTCCGGCCGGTGGGATTGGGAAAACAGCATGCGATATCGTTCGCAGAACATATCGGCAACATAGCGACCGTCCAATACCGCCAATAACGATGCAAGTTCCTTTGCACATCCCACCCGTCCTGCCTGTGTCCATAACAGCAGTCGGTCGACGCAGATGTTGCTCTCGCCAAACAGTTGCCATTTCATGCGTTGTTATTATTGCAAAGGAATTACTTATTTTTTCATTAGGAAACCCTTTTTCACAATATACAAAGAGATTAAAGTACTACGTAAAACTTGCAGCTAAACTTTCTAGAGTCCCCCAAAATAGTCTTGAATTTTCGTTGGTTTGCCTTCCCCCCGTCGCCCAGCGAATTAATCCGCCCTCAAACAACATTCACCGCCACCTCATTAGGATTGGATACATGCAACGTCTCGTGGTTAAGTGTTGCGTTCGTTGATAACCCCCCAGCCTTTTCAGACACCAAACTCGCCGCCTTCACCGCGTCCTCCACATTATCATGGAAGTACGCGCTAGGTTCGACATGTGACTCTGTCTCTTGTAGCT
Organism: Borealophlyctis nickersoniae; assembly: GCA_027604605.1. NCBI lineage: Eukaryota > Fungi > Chytridiomycota > Chytridiomycetes > Rhizophlyctidales > Borealophlyctidaceae > Borealophlyctis > Borealophlyctis nickersoniae. Next base: position 11,602 of record JADGKA010000506.1, read on the forward strand.
CCTGAGTTGATCCAGGGAACACGTCGGTGACGGCCAAGGGAGACTTTACCACACGGAGGAGTAAGCGGTATACTTGTTCGTTGGCGCCCACAAAGTGGAATGCGACCAGCCGCCCAGCGTACCGCGAGGCCTCTTTACGGAAATCGACGAGGGTTTGGAACCCTGCCGCGTCGAGGTGAGCGACGCCGGAGAAGTCAAACACGACGGCGCGGAGGATGGGGTTGGATGTTTGGGAGAAGAATTTGGATTGTTTCGCGGCGCGTTCTTCCGTGTCGTCGCACCAGAGACGATCGTTGGCGGGGCGCGGGACTCCGCCAAAGGTTGTTTGGGTACGGACGAGCTCGGTGATGCGGTCGGTGACGTAGTGGACGTTGGGGTAAGTCAGCGAGTCGCCAAATCGGATGACGATGATTCCATTGGGTGTTGGAAGAACCTCTTCAGGTGGGACGGTGTCGAGAGGGACGTAGTGATTTTTGGAAGAGGTCGTCTTGACCAGGCTGGAAACTTTGGGCCTTGCGGTGCGAAGGAGCAGGATGAGGGCGGCGAGACCGACAGAGGAGTAAATACCGTTTTCGATGCTAGAGAAAATGGTAACCAAGCAAGCAACCACTGCAACGGTGAAGTCGGACACTGACAGCCAATACAAGAACGTAAAATCAGCAAACCAGAATATTGGAATGGGCTTACAGTGTGAAATGGATACTCACAGCCAGTGCTCCAGAATTCCAGCCAGACGGGATAGCGCGCAACCAGGTCACTCATGGAAACGACAATGATAGCGGACAACACAGCCTCCGGTATGTAGAAGAAGATTGGAGTCAAGACGTAGAGGGCGAGGACGACGATGACACCAGTGATCCAACCGGCAGCCGGGGTGCGAACGCCCGAAGCAGCTTTGACTGCAGACCGAGAGAAAGACCCGGTGGCGGGGTAGCCACCCAAGAAACTTCCGAGAATATTGGTGAGCCCAAGGGCCATGACCTCTTGGTTCGGGTTGATATTGTTGGTGTACCCGTTCTGGCGACCAAAGGATTTGGTGATAGCAATGTGTTCAACGATACCGATGACAGCAGTCAATACAGCAGGACCGGCGATGCGGCCTAACATGCCGGCTTCGAGGTTGGGCGCTTGAAGCGGTCTGAAACCGCTAGGAACGGTGCCGACCAACGCGAATCCGACCTTGCCGTTCTGGGCGCGGAAAATGCCCCACGAGATAAGGACGTAAAGGACGAGAGCGAGACCGTTGCGAGCGAGGCCGAGGAAGTGGATCCAGCGGTACCGCCTTCCCCAGCGTGCTGCGCTGTATTTGAGGACGGCGAGGAAAAGGCAGCAGGTGAGACCGAAAGCAGCGTCTTGCTTGGTTGTCCACAGCTTTTGAAAAATGTCGCGGACGATCAGGTGGGTCGGTTGGGTGTTGGTGTCGATGCCCTTGATGCCGAAAAGTTTAGGAATTTGGCCGATGATAACACTGGAGAGGGAAGGAAGGTGCGTGCGTTGAAAAATGGTTTTCATGGATGCACGAGCGAAACAGATGTCACACACTTACGTGGTGGCAGCGCCGGTGGTGAATCCTGTAATGACCGAGCTCGGAATGAAATCGACAATAATACCCAGGCGGAATAATCCAATAAACATCTCATAGATGCCAGCCAGGAAGGCGAGTGCGACAGCGAAGACAACGGGTGGGTAGATGTTTTTGCCAGCGGCGTCGCGGTTCGCGGATACGAGGAGTTGAGAGGTGAAGAGGGAAAGCACAGCAGTGGGGCCGATTGTGACATCTAAGGTTGTGGGGAGACCGTGCAAGGTTAGCAACCCATCATCCAGCTTAATTCTCCCTGATGATATCTGGCATCAACTCACCCTTTGCAGTAGCAAAGAAAGCGTAAACGACCAACCCAGCAAAAGCGGTGTACAATCCATACTCGACGGGGAGAGTTGCGATTCTAGCTTGTGCGAGAGACTGCGGAACGACCAAGAATCCGACCGTGAAACCAGCGATCATGTCGCCGAGGAACCATGATCGGTTGTAGCGTCCGATCCAGGTCGTTAGTGGGAAGAGAGATTTCGCATAGGATTTGGCGGCTTTCGGGATTGTTTTAGGGGAAGCCTGGAGCTTTTGGCCGATTTGTTTGATTTCGGTGTTGTCGATTTGAAGTTTGCCCATCGTTTAACGGGTGGAGGGGGGGTGGTGAGTATTTTTGGGCCGGGGACGTTGGTGAGTTTTGATGTTGGAGGCGAGGACAAGCGGGGAAGGAAGTGAGTAAGACTGAGTGATGAGGATGGGGGAAAGAGGGACATGCTGGATGTTTTATAGATGGCCGTAAGGCGTAGCTTGGATGTCCCAAGGAGAAAGAGTCTCATTTCCTCCGAGAAATTCGCAAGTTGTTTGTATTGCAGTTTACAGGCGCGAAGGGAAGGGGGGATTGCGTGCTGTGGCTGGCTGTTGTTCTTGGTGTTTCGCCAAGCCACAGAAAACAGAAATCGCGCAACTCGACGCGTCCAACGCGTTCTCCTCGTTCTCAGAAGCCCATTGCCGAACCAAAGAAACAAAGCAGCAACCCAGCGCAACCTTCCGCCTCCTTTGCTCTGGCACACACCCCCACGCAATCCGCGGCTTCCATCACCAACAAATTCTTACTACCCCACACATGAGCCATTTCAGAAGATTGCCGCAGGATCTTTGGGAGATGACAAAATGAAAGATTCCCCACAAACATGCGGCTGCGCGGCTTCTGGGCGCCAATCACCACATTAGATAGCAATTTGAAATGCATAAACAGATTATCTCATTCCGTCATTCGTAACATGCAAACGGGGTCAAGGTTCATTTGGTGTACAAGCAGAGTCTATTGCTTGCTGGACACCAATAAGACGACCGTCACAAAGTTGCATACCATGCGGCGAGTATGGGAAGGCAATAACTGACCCGTTATTTCATTTGATGTTACAGTATGATAACTATGATAACCTCAGCGCTTCGCCAACCCCGGCTTAATCAACACCTTCACCGTCCCGTCAACCTTCTCGTTAAACATCCTATACCCTTCCGGCGCCTCCTCCAACCCCATCCTATTAGTCACCACAAAGGTCGGATCCACAACACACTTCAACCCCTTTCTAAACCTCTCCATCAAATCCTTCCAATACTTTTGCGTCAGAACCTGTCCGCCCCTCACCGTAATATGTTTCTCCATCATGGCGCCAATAGGGAACTGGTTGGCGTAGCCAAAGTAGTCGCCCATGATGGCGACGTGGCCGCCCTTGCGGACCAAGGTGAAGACTTCGTTCAGGGTATCGGTGGAATCCGTGGAGAGTTTGAGGGTGGTTTGGATGGTTTGGGAGAGGGACTTTGTGTAGCGGAAGCCGACTAGTTCTATGGCCTTTGGAAGGATGAGGAACAAGAATCAGACGAGGATGTAAAGACCACGCGACTGCGCACAGTGGAAACACTTACGCAGTTGACACCACCGGGACATAAGAGCTGCACTTCTTTGATCACGTTCGAGTCTTTGAAATTGATGACAGTGATTCCGAGGGTGGATTCGGCGAGGCGGAGACGTTCGGGGACGCAATCGATACCGATGATTTTACTGGCGCCGCGTTCTTTTGCCCACATGGCGGCAAGCAGGCCCACCTTTCGAAAGACATCGAGCAAGTAAGTATAATCACCTATTTCTTCAACAGCGCGTCAAAAGGACGCAGTACTTACCGGTCCAAGCCCCCAAATGCACACCGTCTTGCCCTCTCCCACCTCAGCCAACTCACACGCATGCCACGACGTGCACCCTATATCGCTCAGTAGCACCGCCGCGTCATCCGAAATATCGTTGGGCAAGATCAAGAGGTTGGTATTGGCAAAGGGAACGCGGAGATACTCGGCCTGCCCGCCCCAGTACCCTCCCGTGAGGTGGGTGTAGCCGTATGCGCCGCAGAGGCGGGCGCCATAGACTTTGTCCATGGCGCCGGATGGGTTGGTGGTGTCGCAGCAGCTGTAGAGTTCCTTTTTGCAGTACTCGCATGTGCTTTTTGTTTGAGTGGACGAGGTTAGAGGGACGAAATAAAGGGTGAAATGGCACTCACTCACCCGCAAGAAATGGGTCCTGCGACGCAGACACGATCGCCAGGTTTCACATTGGTGACCTCACTCCCAACTGACTCGACAATGCCCACCATTTCATGACCCAAAATATCGCCCTTGGCCATGCCAGGACGCAAGGCACCCGTGTACATGTGCAGATCTAAAGGGCGAAATACAAGTCGCACTCAGCAGTCATCGCAAATGGGAAACGAGATTTGTAGATCGAGCACTGCAGACGAGCATACCTGAACCGCAGATAGCAGCGGTGGTAATACGAACGATAGCGTCCCTTTGGTCCGTAATTTTCGGTTTGGGCACGTCAGCGACGACCATTTTGTTTGAACCTTGCCATTGACAGGCACGCATCGTGACGTTATCTTCTTTCAGTGCCTACGTGGTCAAACTTAGAACAGATGGCATGGGTTTGGGCGTGTACGGTATTTGCGGATATCTACCTCTACGGGAGTGGAAGTGGGTTTCAAACCCCCGACAATGTCTGAGAGAGCTCTGTTTTCGGCCATGTTTGTTGTGCGAGTATAATGCAGAGTTTGAGAAATGTTTGACTGACTTTTTGGATGCGACCCATGTCCTCTTTTTATATGCTGGTGGTGGGAGCCTTGCGCAGACAGGAGAACGCGTAAATTACAGTATGTCCGAACGGTCGGACTTTACATCAATATGACCAGCCACCTTCTCCTCTTTCGCATGCCCATTGAGAACGAATCTTTGCGCTTTCGGCTCTTTTGTCGGCCCAGGAAGAAGGAAACCACCGGGAAAAGTGGCGAATCCTAACTTTTTCCCCAAATTAGTTGCCGTTCAGCAACGGCCACCTTATTAATACCTTGGGTTATTTACGAACGTCAGCATTGATTCATCTACGTAAACCAAGCGTATGTGGGTAAACAAACGCGTACTTTGTTACGACTCATCGTAGCGTCAAATAGATACGCTACAGCCCACTCTGGCATTCCATGCTACGCACAACAAAGTCTGTTGGTGCCATCCTATCTCACCCCCGGCTACCACCTTGAGGGCTGGACCAGACCTTGGAGCGTCTGAACTGCTAATCTTTGACGAGCTGTCTGACAGCGGTCCTGCTCTGTCTTCGCAGAGTCCTTGAACAACATCCTTATCCAGCCATGCTACCTAAGATAACATTTATGGCTACCTGGACGGTATCAGCGGTATCATGTGCAGTTGAACAGTAAACAAAAGCGCGACGTGGCTTTTTTTGGCTTGCAATTTCGGACGCGTGTGATCAAGTGCTTGTACATGGGGTCGCGCTTTCCCGCCTTCTTCACACCCTCGTCGATTCTTAAGTTTATTGGAAACCTCCGGACGAACAGATGCCAGATGCGCCGCTGGGAACCCTCTATGTAGACGTACTGGTGCCGCTCTTCTGCTTGCCTTCCTGGCCCGTACAGAGATCCACAAGATGACCAAACCTCGCAAACTGCATGGCCAAGGTAAACAAAAGCGAAAAGGCACTGTGAGAGAGCGCCAAAATGTGACAAATTATCGTCTTCATTTCGTTGGAAGCAAAGATTACACCGCCCTCTTCGCTCAACACTCCAAAATGCGGCAGCGATTCGTGGATGAAGTACGCGCCCTTTTCTGTCTATTGCTCTTTCGTCATAACCACAACCTTTCTAACCATTAAACCCAGACGTTCAAACCACCGCTGCACTGGCGCCGCGCATCAGAACTTGTTCAAAACCCTTGTTTATTCGCCACGGGGAGAGTCACAGGGGACATTGTGCAAACGTCGGATACGCTCGCTAATCAATGGATTGGAGCCGCCGTTGCTGTGTTGGCCGTGCATCCAGCGTTAATAGCCAAGGTCATTACATGTTGCATCTTTTCCTGTAATTATGCCTAGGGTCAAACTAAACAAAAGGGCCTCCCGATGATAATAATAGGTCATCCCCAACGCCCAACATCAAGACTGGGTACACTCATACACTCGCAAAAAAACCACGCAATACCACGCAAATTACCATCGTAGTCCTGAACTTCACCCGGGCATATTCAGGTTCAGATTCTACAGGTTCGGGAAATGGGTGGAGGTTGTTGTGGATGATTACTTGCCGTGTGATGCCGAGGGGGAGGTGATTTGTTCCAGGTCAAATGGTAAGAGGAAACATAGAACGAAAAGTGCAAGAGAATGAAGATGACTCATGAATCTTTTCTTTGGACATCATCTCAAATACTTGTAGAAGTGAACGAGTTCTGGATTGCGTTGTTGGAGAAGGCGTTTGCCAAACTATGCGGCGGATACGATCAGTTGAAGCGCGAGTCGCCCGGGAACGCCTTTGTGGATATCAGTTGTATGAACCTCTTCCCTTCCACGGTCTTTTCCTCTTGTCCCACACACTAATCCTACCCAAACTGTGCTTGCGTACCGCATACACATCAGCCAGCGTCCCAGAACAAATTATGCTGCATTCACCAGCAGCCCAAGATGAATTCCGCCAACACTCTCTCTACCACTTCCTGCAAAAAGGAATCCGTCGAAACACCCTCATGAGCTGCTGCATCACCCCATCCTCCCAAACAATGCGCGACGTCATCAGTGAACAAGGTAACTTCCACACGCGTGTTCTGCTAGATAACCAACCCTCTCACCTCCCTCCCCTCCGCAGGCCTAATCTACGGCCGCTCGTACGCAATCCTCAACGTCTTCACCATAAAAATCCGCATGTCCAACATGCGTCGCCGTACGGCGCAACTCGTGAAACTGCGTAACCCCTGGGGCATGGTGAACTTCAACGGGGCGTGGAGCGTGATGAGCAAGGAGTGGCAGGTAGTGCCGAAGCGGGAGATGAGGCGGTTGGGGTTGGTGTTTGAGGATGAGGGAGAGTTTTTTATGTCGTTTGAGGTGAGTGGGGTGCGGTACTCTTGTTACCTTCATGGATAAAAGGTCGGTGTTTGGGAATATCAGATGCGATGATTCACGATGAACTCTGTATCACAGGATCTCCAAAACCAATTCAACGTCCTGATGGTCTGCCGCCAATACGACGTCCCCCACCTCCCCGTTCCTCTCCCGCTGCTCTTCTCCCGCCACACCCTCCACGAATTCCACTCTTCCTGGTCCATCCTCGCCGGCACAGCAGGCGGTAGCCTCAACCACGTCACAACATTCCCGTCCAACCCGCAGTACATGATCAAAGTACGGTGTGAGGGCGAGGTGATGGTGTCGCTTATGCAGCGGGAGTGGCATGGTGGAAGGGTGGGGCGGGT
>JADGKA010000507.1:0-18900 GCA_027604605.1 Borealophlyctis nickersoniae
CCACCACCCTCCCAACCAGCGGCCACCTCCACGTCGTTGTATCCTCCAACCCCTTCCACTACCCGCCCTTACCCTATACATCCACAGACCTCTCCGCCCTCACACTCCAAAACATCACATCCCTCTCCGTCCCCCTCCCTCCCACACCCCAGTTCGCAATGTACCTACAGATAGTAAAAGGAAACTTTGTATCGAGCGAAACCGTGGGCGTCAACGTGTGGATGGTGGGGCAGACGTACGATTTGAGCGCGGCCACTGACTCGTGTCTCGCCTCCTCCTCGACAGAGTGCGAGTTTGGTATCCCATTCATGAAACCCACGCACTTGGTATTCGTGAACCGCCAGACTGACATCGGATACCAGGCGTGGACGGAAGTTGGGGTCGGTCGGCGGTCGGTGTTGTACGGGGTTGTCTATGCGTTGTGTGTCGTGTGTGCCGTCACATTTGGGGCAGCGGGTGTGTGGACGCTTGTCGGTCCGGACGCTCGTCGGAAAGTCAAAGGCGTACGTGCCGAGAGTGAGAGATGTGATGGGGTTGATGATGCAAAGGACCAGGATGCTCAACCGCTGCTTGCGGGGGTGTGAATGGGTACATATGTGTATTTACGTTGTGCAAAATACTTAAAAGCCTTTGGTGCTTGCTGTTTGTTTGGGCAAAAAGTCTTTGATGCGTAATGACGACGACGCGTTGCTTGGAATGTCCGAATAGGTACCTGCCCGGATTCCAAGCATGGGGATATAGGGTATCCCGGTGAGCAGCATTTGTGACGATCACCACCAAGATGTCCGGACTATGTCAACTATCTGATATTTCATTAAATGCCAGCCTTTCTTAATATGATATGTTTGCATACGTTCTTCCTTGATACTTTGGTCGGACCAATCAAGTGGCCGCCGTAATGGCCGTATACAATGTTTCCTGCAAGGAGAAATGTTAGAGAATGCAATAGATGTTCCCTGAACACCGGCGTGGCCAAAACAAAGAGGGTATGCGAACCTTGGGCGTGATCATGATATTGCCGTACGCCTCGGGCTGTTTGACATCCACCATATCCTTTGTCTTCAAGACGAGCAATTCAAAGAAGAGTCGCACAGCATCTTTGCGACGAGCCTACACAATGGACCGTTTCTGGTTTAGACGATTCCTCCAGCCTTCCGGGAAACAGGAAAAGTTCCACATACCGAAGCCGTCAAATCGTTGTACAACAATTCCTTTTCACCATCATCCTGGGTATCGAATTTGCTCTGCAGAGTTTTGATTGTTTGAAGAGTCGACCGACTGAATCCCATGTCATTTGGTTGGTCTTGAGAATCGTCAAATTGGACCACATCCGCCTCTTCTGATGTGTTCCGAGTAGCCTCATCTTCTTCCTGCATTTTTGCAAACAAATTTTTCGGTCAAGCGCTGGTGCACGAAGGACAAAAACAGCGGGAAGGGAACAAACCTCTTCAGTAAGTTTTCTGGGCCTTTTCTGTGTAGGACCGCCAAGGTCGGTCGGGCTTTCTTCCCGTGGGAGCTCAAGCGATTCTGGGACTGGCTCCACGTTGGTTGTGTCATACGATTCTGGCTGGAAATCGACGTCCGGCAGATGTAGACCTTCATCCGCCAAGACGGCCGACTCATCAGCAAGCCCGCCGTGTTCTGGTTGGTGTTCTGGTTGGTGCAAGCCGGTGAAACCGGTTAGTACGTGCAGTATGTTGGACACACGACAATGCTACCTGCCTTCAGGCTCTCGCTCTTCAGCCGCCGGTTCAATTGACTCAGCTTTGCGTTTCCTTGCTGTGGTCTCTTCCCCAGTTTGGGCAACGGTACGGGTCCTCACACGGAAGAGGAACTGCAATTCCGCGGGGTAATCATCATAGGCAGGGGTATTCAAGTAGTAGGCCGCTCCTTGTGCACGGATATCCAAGAGCTTTTGCATTTTGCGAGAGGCGGGAACAAAACGTTGCTGGAAATTAAGTATATGATGAATATTTCAGCCAGAACGCTGACAATGGGCAATGGGTGATTATGCACCTACCTCCTGAAGGATATCCGACGTATCATTGATTGCCTTGAGAAACTGGTCGTTGTCCATCTCGATTGCGTCATCCACAATCAGTTTCCGTTTGCGCGACTGAGCCTTCTTCTTTTGGTCTCTGACCGCCGTTTCAGGTTCTGGCTCCGGAGACCGGACTTCCACCGTGTCAGGCACCTGAAAGAGCTCAGGTTCTTCTTCCCCAGCTTCACGTATTCATGTTTCTGAGAATGAGTGTCCGCTTTGAATGAAAAGTCTAAGCGAAAATACCCACCTGACAACGGAGGCAACTCAATTTCTCCGCCTGGGAACAATTCCTCGCCTTCTGGAAGCCTAAAGAATGATACGAGGTGAGAAATACTCTGGCGACATCAAAAGGAGTCTCGATCGAAGTTACCTGTCCATATCCATTGGCTCTCCGAACTCGGGAAGACTGATATCCTTATCCCTTGAAAAGGACGGGTCATCCGCAAAACTCAAGCTCTCGCGACGACCAGGTGAGAATGGTTGTTCAGCGGCGGCATCACGCCCCACTTCAATTTCCATGGAATCATCCACAGGCCCAGAGGATTCAGCTGGGCCAGGTGGCGCCTCTTCCTCTCCCAACCCCAGACCAAGCGACCATCCGCCTGCAAGATCCTCGGGATTGGTGTCTTCCAACCCAAAGATGTCCCGGAGCTCTTCTTCATGAGCTCCTGCCACGAAACTTGTGTCGGCCAGTGTGATATCTTGGGATCGGGAAATGTTCAGACTGGCGGGCGTTGAGTCTTCGGGAGGCTGCGCAAGGAAGCTCCTGTAATGGGTTCAGTAGCTGTGGGATGTAAGTGAAAACAAAAGCCGCTTTTAAATTTACCTGAGGTCAAAAGATGGTTCAGGGAGCAAAATGTCGAATTCTGTCATGGCATCCGCCATAGTAATCGCATTCACGTTCGCCACCGAGTGATCAGGCATATCCACGGCTCCAGGCCTGAAATGCTATCCAACACATTAGACCAGCCTCTTGACTGCGTCAATTGCCCAGTTACATACCATCTTGATTTTCATGAGCGCCTCATTACAGTCTTCGAGCAGGTATCGGGCCTTCCGAGAGTAGATCCTAACTACTCCAAGAAGAAGTTGCGCAGACAGGCGAAGAGCCATAGGGGGTTGATTCCCGCCGAGCATCGTGCCTAATGATTGACGAATGACAAAGCATTAGGCCAGTATTTACTCACGCTGTACCGCGATTCCGGCGATTTTTCACCAAGGACCGCCGTCCAACACCGCACCACGCTTCTGCCAAGTCCCTATTATGTCACACCAACAAGAAAAGGGGCAAACTCACCCACGACCGCCTCAATATTCGTCTGCAAGAACTGAGATTTGCTCAGTTTCCGCTCCCAGTTAGCAGCGAGCCAGACCTTGGCCAACGGACCACGCTTCGAGAGTATAGTTTCCGAGTAGAACATTTCGGGTACGTGGACGCGTCAGTTGTCGTTACTTTGTGTTTGGAAGACGGGAAGAAGAAAAAAAGGGAAAGGACGGGAGGAGCGACCCAATGACGCGCGGATCTCCCTCTTCTCGGGTTGGCTCCTTGACAATGATAAGTACGACGCCTTTGGCGTTTATCCTCGCTGCACCAAGGTGCCAGATACGAAAATGAATGAGCGCTGGAAGAGGATCTGCTAGACGACGAACGAACAGGTTTGTTTGGGGTGTGATCAGGCGTGCAGATTTCTTGGGAGTGTTCCAAAGCCCACCCGCAGCTTTGCCAGGTGGTATGACGCGTCATGACTGGGCATAATCGGGAATAACATATTGGATTGTTTCGGACAACGCCGAATTGCTTTCTTTCCAGTCGTCAACCATCTAATCGCTGCGAGAATCACGCAGGGTAAACATCATACACGAAACGTGCTCAAGAATTCAAAAGCGGCGGTTAATGGGTGCATTGGCCTTTGTTTGATTCCGAGCAGGCGGACGTCGGAGTGAAGTTACTTTACTAGGTCACAACCGTCACTTAGGTATATGGTAGCTGTGACGAAACGACGTAAAGAGAGGACATAAGTTTCGACCGAAAATGCGGTGGTCAGAGTCGTAATCATTGGAAGTATCTGCCAATATATGTTTTATTCGAAATTTTCTTCTATGCGCGCCTCAGAGCTTCTCGGTAAGACTCACTTAGGGCTTGAATGCATTCCTCATCGAAAGGATCCTTCCATACACTTGACCGTTAAGATTGGCTTTCCACAAAATTTAATAGTTTCCGACCATTCATATCTTAATCACTGCACTTGTTTGTGTCAGTTGCAATTTGCTCAAAGGCGTTGGCTTCAAACCCTGGTGGACAAACCCTGGGATATGGATACCCTGCCAGGAAACGTTTCAGATCCTGGGACCAATGAACACGCGTCAGCACCAAGCCACAAGACTCTGACCCCGGTCTTGGTTGTCATGGCACGGTCTGACATAAGCAGGACCCTGAAAAAACCAATTTCCGAATTGGACCGAAATTCGTGCTGCGCCTCGTTCGAGGGTTATAAAAGGAGGCCCATCCCCCCATTTCTTGCTTCTTCGAAAATCCGGTTCTTGTCTTTGGGCCCCAGTTGACTAGTTGTGGTCTCTGGCTACTCATTGATGGTCTGGTGCGGAAGTCCTTTTCATAGGCAGCGCAATAAAACCAAGAAGAAAAACCCAAAAAATTATTTAAAAGTGTTTGATAGCTTCGGCTATCAAAGACGCACAACAAAAATTGAAAATGCTCTAAAGCTTTTTCGAACGAGTTTCGAATAGGCCAAAGGCACTTTTTCAACAATATCTTCAATTGTGGGCGGCTTTTGGAAGAGATCTTTTGAGTGGAGGGTTGGTAATGTGGTCAAAGACGGAGGGAACTTCATTGGATTCGTATGATATATGGTCAAAGACGGTTGTTGGGATATGGGTGCTGCCATCTGCTTCACGTACACGGTGCTGTTTGTTGTTGTAAACGGGAAGGTCATTTATTCTTCGTGGAGAATTTGAGCTATGTGTGTCAAGTGAGAGTGGGCTCATAGTGCGGTGATGGTCGGCTGGGGAAGTTGGATGAACGGTTGCGTGTTTCAGGTGTTTCGCGTCTGGGTCGGGCATCTCCAATTCCGACATCCTTCTTTGCATGTTGTTCGCAGTGTCACAGATCACCTGGCATGGACCGCTCTAACTCCTCGACAGCTTTCCCACATAACCACCAGACGCCTCAAACCACACCACAACCAACTGCCCTTCGAGACCACACCCGTACAAGCTCCACCTTCTCAGTAGCGTCCTCTTCCATTACCAATGACTCTTCCATTACTCCGACAGGACTGCCCAACTCCCCGGGAGCAGGTGGGCAGGGAACCAGTCTGCAAGGGCCGTCAACGTTTTCTTCGGCCTTGGCTGTCCCAGTTGTGCAGCCAGTGACGAGTATGAGTATTTCGCCAAGTGGACGGGAGGTGGTCTTAGCGGCGTAAGTAGCGTGGACGCTGCATGCCAGAGAAATTGCGGTCGGAATTTTGAATATGGAGAGCTGTACCCGTCAAATTTGTTCTTGTGCATGTCCTTTATCTGATCTGTTTTTGGTGGACGATTTGAAAACAGCAAACGTGGGTTATACATCATCGACTTAGAAAACCCCTTCAATCCTCCCCGTGTGGTACACCATCTCACAAAATGGGAAGTAAGCGATGTCATGTGGAACCCTCACAAATGGCGAGAAAACTGGATTGCCACAACGGTAAAGAGGATTTTCCTCCCAGAGGCCGTCAGTGGTGCTTCAATCCAACCTCATATGCCTCCTATGCATTTAGTCCAATCAAAAGGCCCTTGTGTGGAACCTGCATCCCGCTGGCGACTCCGCAACTCCCACCAAACATGTCGAATTCATTCTACATCAACACCAACGGGCCGTTTCCGATCTGAATTGGTCCACATTCCACCCTGAATTGCTTGCGACTTGTTCATATGATACTTACGTGCATCTCTGGGATCTGAGGAAGGGCGCAGATAAGCCGGCTAACTCATTCTGTGCTTGGACTGGTGAGGCATGATGCGTGGCTTGAAGGCCAGTCCGGCCGTATATGAACGATGTTTGACACTGCGCAGCTGGTGCAACCCAGGTGAAATGGAATAGACTCAACGAGTGGGTGCTCGCGTCCTCCCATGATACAGACATAAGAATATGGGATGTCCGGGTACGTCCTTCCGAAGTCCCTCTCCTCATTCAATCCTCCTGATACCCTTGTATTTGCTTAACAGAAAGGCTCGTCCCCAGTTACGTTGATAACAGCCCACATGACCAAAATTTACGGTATAGATTGGAGCAGGAATAATGAAAATGAGATTATCACTTGTAGTCAAGATCAACTGGTTAAGGTAACCGTCAGAATGCAGATGAGCGCCTTTCTTGACGGATGGGTTGCTTATGTGTGTCATCGCAGTTTTGGGACATTAGCCAACCAAGGACATGTCAAGCAACCATCGTCACAAACTCCCCAGTCTGGCGCGCTCGATTCACGGTATTATTTTGTTCCGCCCTTGCCGTTAGCCTTCTCAGCTGACATTTTCCTCATTCGCTATAGCCGTTTGGCAACGGCGTATTGACCATGCCGCAACGCAAAGACAACGATCTCCTTCTATGGAGCTGCGACAACCCCACAGCACCAGTGTACTCATTTCACGGCCATACGGACGTGCCGAGAGAGTTTGTTTGGAGGATCAAAGGCGGATTGGATCCGGATGTTGGCGGTAATTCAAAAGGCTGCAACTTTGCCATTCGCAGATTAGCCGGCTGAGATTTTGCCCCTGGTCGGTAGATGATAGAGAGTTCCAATTGGTAACTTGGTCGAAGGATCAGCACCTCAGGATGTGGCCTATTGACCCAGAGCTGTGTACCGTACGTCACCTTTTCACTTGTAACCTGTCCATTTGGTTGAAGTCGATATTGATCCAAAACTTTCGGCCGTTAGGCGGTAGGACACCTGGGGACGTCGTCTGCTCAATCCGCGCTCGCAGAGATCTCCGACCCCGCCTCGCCCACTTCCGACTACGGCTTCATGAACTCATATAGCCCTCACGGTAGCTCGCCATCCACGTCCCCCCTTCCGCCTCGTAACAACTCCGCATCCTCACACCTCTCGGAAGCCTCTCACCGAATAAGCAGGACCGTTGGACGTCGCCCAAAACGCGAGTGGTCCTTGGGCGTGTCCTTGGACACCATGTCATCGAGTCCCATGGAAGACGAAGAAGTCGTGAGACACGCCTGGGGTGGGCGTGGAATGACTCCTGGGGTAGAGGGTGAGGAAGAGTATGAGGAAGGGCCTATGACATTAGAGGAAGAAATGGCATGGGTGGAGAACAAGTATCCTGGTGTGAACTTTGATAAGGTTAGCCATTTTTGTCGTAGGTGGGGGGCTCAAACTGTGGTCAATCCCAACCCGCAACGTTGGCATTCCAGGTGAACTTGGCCACCCGCACCTGTACACTCACCCTTCAGCGGTCAACCGAAGTCCATTCTTCCGCGCCCGCCATTCCCTCTGGCTTCCTGCGCATCGACATGTATTTCCCCCCGCAATATCCAGACCACGTCGCCCCCGTATTCGAGATCCAAAAAACAGGGATGGTGAGCATGGCGAATCGCATGCACATGAGTACGAAATTAGGCCAGATTGCACAAGCCTGTGTCGGAAGGGGTTCAGCATGCTTGGAAGCTTGCGTCCGATATTTACTACATGGTGATCCCGCGTCGAGCAGTGGTGGCGGCGTGTCAACCTCGTCAACTCCTATACCCATTGCATCAACGGCTGTGAGCGAGGATGGGACAGATTTGAGTCGTACCTCCAGTGGATTTTTGGCTGGCATGGCGGATAACGATGGCTCGCTTGGGTTTGGCGGAGAAATCGGTTTTGGCGGTGCTCTCGACCCGGACGTTCGATTCAATGACGATGACGATGAGGATACAACGAGTTCCAGTGACGCAGAAGGGTTGGCGGTCCTCGGCGGGCGGCTAAAGAGGAAGATGACCGACAAAAGAATGCTGCAGGAAGTGATCGTGGGAAGAGACAACAGTAATGTGCCGTTCCCCAGGCTTTGCGGAGCAACATTCTCAGCAAATGGTATGCCAAGGCCGTCCACATCCAGCTGATAAGGCGTTAACACGACCATCTCCGTATGGCAGGAAAGCTTGTATATTTCTTCTCCCAACTTCCCCACCCCTCTTCTACCAAATTCATGGCCTATACTCTTACGACCCGCAATCAACAACCGGTCCTTCAATCCCAACACTTCGATACCCAACCCAAAACGTATCCTCTGTACGAAAACTACCGCGCGTTTGTGCTTGCCCGATTCCCGAAGAAGTTTAGTGGTGCAGCTCCAGATGCACGTGTGCCTGAAGGCGACAAGGCATCACGAATCCTAACTGGTCCACTATCCCAAGATAGTGGAGCGAAAGGCAACATAGACGATTACTGGCTTGACGACGAGGATGAGGATGAAGGGGACGAAGGTCTTGTACCGAGCTTGTTTTGGAGGCCCAAACCGGGCACATCCTTACAGCCTGATGTGTTGTCATCTGCGGATTTCATGTCGAAATTGAAAACTTTCACATCTCCTTCTAAGCGAGGCGATGGTGCTTCAGGAATACCTGCCCCTCCGCCTCTACCCCTTACGGAGAAAATGGGGGTATCGAGTTCGGGCAGGCTGTTGTCGGTTTCTAATACCAACACCCCGGTGGCACCCGCCCCGCAAACAAGCCTGTTGTCCATGAGTTTTAACCCGAGTTCAACGGTGCCGCCGCACCCCCCGCGCCGCCGCACGCTCACAGCATCTCATTCAACTACCCCTTTACCCACTCTTGGGAATGAAGATGATCGAATGGACTCCATTATCCCTCTTGCACGCTCCGCGTCTGACAAACCCGGATCCTCATTCAGCTTATCCATGTTTGCGAACTCAAATTCGAATTTGCCTCTACCTAACGATTTACCAATGCGAACCTCGTTAACGAGCAAACGCAGCGACGGAGCTTTACAGGACCTTGCGGGTACCCCGAGTTTTGGTATCCCACGCAAGCAACATCCTGGTAAACCCGGCCACAGGCGAACAGCGTCTGAGACCATGAATATGAGCGGAAGCGAGATGGGAAGCGAGTATGACGGGAGCGTTGGAGCAAGTCCGGCGCGTGATTTTGAAGCGTTTGGGGGAAGACGCCAGGCTGATGTTGGCTCCATGCACGATTTGCCTGAGCGTGATCTTTCAAACAGTGGAGGTGGGCTGGCAGCGTCCACCAGTGCCGGAATATCCTTCGGAGGGGCGGACGGCGGCGTGGCTGGGTCCGCAGTGGGTATCGCTGCTGGAGGGCACGGAACTGTGGTAGCGATTCGGGATGTGGAGAGCTTGTTGCCGACAAGCGAAAAGCTTGGGAGATTATACACGTAAGTCTTTCGCAAGTGACCGGGGTTGGCTCTTGCTGCCCAGTTCTTCAATTAATGTGGAATCACATTTGCAGGTTGAGTGGAGACAACCCAGTCGCCATCTGTGCGGCCAACTCGGCTGCAGCCAAGCAAGCCGACCGTCTTGACCTTGCTCAAATCTGGGGCCTCGCGGGACTGGTCCTAACCCGATACGCCGACTTAGGATCCTCGACCTCCACCACGCCCGACGGCCAATCCCCAGCAAAACCCATAACAGCCTCCGCTCGTCGGGTGCGCCCATCCCGACAGCGTAAGCGCCGACCGGCTGATGGGACCGTGAAACCGCGTTTTACTGTGGAGCGGGATGGCAGCATTGTTGCAACAGACGCGAGAGACAAAGAGGACGGCGTCTTTGGGACAGCAGCGGAGGATGCTACCTGCAAAGGAGTGGACTGGCAGTGGCATCCGTTTGGGAGGCAGATGGTGCACACCATGTGCGTTCTATTGCATATGACGCGTATATCAATTTCGACCATTAATTCTTCAACTTTTCAGATTCCGGCACCTTGAGAGGATCGGAGATGTTCAGACTCTTGCGCTGCTGTCATGCGTGTTTTCCGAATCCTTCGCTTTTCGGAGCGATCCTGGAAAGGTATGCATACATCATACTACGTCATTTTGTATTTGTCGAGAATACAAACCTTCAACGGAGAATGTTTCCCAATGCGAACCTACAGTTTGTTGCTTCATCCGCTGCGATTGGCCGAATACCGCCGGAAGTTACTGAGTACTTTCAGCAAACAGTTCCACAAACTGCCGGACTGCAGGGCATTGCTCTCATAGCGCCGGCTGTCACTACATCGCTTTCGCGCGTTGGCGTTAAGATATCAGATATGATGCCAATCCTGGCTGGCACACCTCCGCCAGCACCGGACCCACCGACTCCTACGCTGTCATCCGCAGCTGGAAGCCTCCCTACACATGATCAATGGCAACACAATGCTGGATCTGGAAGTGCTGTCATGCCCATCGGTGGGACGGGGCCCTCTTCCGAGCCGGGAACTCCATCACCTCGCGCAATCAGCGGGAGCCATCAAAATGGAAAATCGGTTGGATCTTTGCAAACACCACAACCACTATCTTCTTCACTGAATAGTGAGAGTGGTATGTCAGCTTTCATGGAGCAGCGTCAGAAGCAGCTACAACAGCAGCGGTCAGTGGGCGGGGCAGATATGGCTGAGGACAAGCAGCAACCACCACCGCCTCCACCTCCTCCGCCTGCCCCAGGCGGCACGAGACGCGGTCGCTCTCGAGGAACTACTACAGCGACTGGGAACCAACCCGCGGCAGTGGCAAGTTCAAGCAGCCCTGTGGCGAAGGGGGTGGTAGAGCGTACTTCGGAAAATGTCCCTGTGCCGGCAGCAATGTTAGCGCCGCCAGTGGCGAGCACCTCCACCAACCCTTCAATGGGAGGAACGTCCCCAGCCGTGCTTCCGGTTCCGCCCAGTATGATGCGTCAACGGACAGCCGAGGCGTGGGTTGCTGCTTGGCACAGTGCCATGGCAAGTGGGGCTCTCCCTGGAGCTCAAGTTGTGAATACTCCTGGTGGAGTCCTGGGCTGGACCCTCACTGCCCCGGTAACCCAAACTCCCGGAACTGCGCTTACGACCCCCACGTTGAATGCGGGTGGAATTTTTGGAATATTGGGTGAAAGGGTGACACCTGGTTCAAATACGGAAACACCAGGCTTCGGGAACAATTATGGCATATTGCCGACTGGAAGCGGTGCTGGTGGAAATGCGGCAGGAGGTGGAAAGGGAGCGGTGTTGATGCTTCGACTTACAGCGGATGGCTCATCCGAGTATGCAGGTGCTGGGCGTGCACCTCCACTTTTACCTTGGCCACCTGTTGAATTACTGGATCCGGCTCGTCGTACTTTGTATGACGGCTACCGTGTGCGTTATGCTGAAATGTTGTACCACTGGGGAATGTTGGAGCAACGAGCGCAAGTGCTCAAATTTGTCGCTGGTCCAGGTAACTTTAGTGTCCGTGTTGAACCGGCGGACAAGCCATTTACCTGTATCCTCTATTTCGTTTTACAGACATCTTCCCGAAATGTCTCAGCTGTGGCATCGACCTCATGCCTGGTCATCGCGAGACGTATTGCGGGTCCTGTCAGAGGGAACAGTATGAGATTCGGTGTGCGATATGTCGGTTACCCTGCAAAGGGCTCATCAATGTATGCATGTTGTGCGAGCATGGAGGCCACGCGCGGCATATTAGGGATTGGTTTGTAAATAAGGGGGAGGTGGAATGTCCCGCTGGCTGTGGATGTGCATGTGCCATCGGTAACGGTGGGTTTGGCGGTGAAATGTAAAATCTGAATGCTGTATTGTTTGCAGTCAATGTAGAATAATTATTCCTATTCACGTGCATGTCGGTGATATAAACTCCAGTGAGATAGTCCAAAGTTTCGATTTAAAGACGAGCATCATTCCAACCACCAAATAGATCTTACAAGACAAGCAAAGCAAAAGGGTTCGTGTCTGTCCGGGCGCTGTTGTGGGTATCCAAGGAAACCATCAAGTCATCATCAAAGCCTTCCACAGATACTGACCACAATGGCGAGTCTCCAAACAGCAACGGTCCAGAAGACGAGCTTAGCCCTCAGTGCTCGTCCCATTTCCGTTCGCGTCCGTCCTCCTGCTGATCATTAATGGGATATTATGCCTTCTCACTTGCCATAAACGGTTCCTTCTTCCACTCGCGCAACAAGATGTTGGTATCAGACATATGATGCCTCTCTCAAATGCCAAGTGTGCCCGATGAGAAGGGTGAGAAAGTCGGGAGGACAATACATGGGACGATGAGAAGACAGCCTGCCTGAGCGTGTGAACGTTGAATTGCGAGTGCTGGCAGCACGCGGTGCGTTTGCGATGGGTATCCGAACATGGGCTGTATAGTCTAGTTTCGGTGTCACATTTTCGGTTTTGGACAGCGTACCTTTCTTTTCCTTGTAGATTAACTACCGGTTGAGTTGCCAACGGTTGCGGTACTATGTGAGTCCTTCAGCTCAGGGGCATTAGCAAGAAACCATTGCACACATTCGTCAAAAGACGCGGGCAGCATTCATAGTGTTCGCGTGCCAGCTGTTTTAAGGCGATTTTCTTGAGTTGACTGTCGAGAAAGGGCTAGGGCTGTACAAAGGCTAAGAACTTGAGTTCAGCCCTTAAAGCCAACGGGCATGAGGAGGATGGGTTTCCGTATATATACGACATTACGAAACTGTTTTCGACTCTCGGGCGGGTGTCCTGGTGGCAGGGGCGCGTCAAAACCACCCGCGAGTTCGAGCCCGGGTAATATTCTGAAATAAGCCAAGCGCTTAGGGGTCCATCGACCAGGCTCGTTGTTGGCAAGCGGAATTAGAAATTACTCGCGATGTGGCCGCCAGCCACCACACAAAGTCACTTGTGTGCGGGTAACAAACGGACTTCATTGATCCTTCAAACAACGTGATGTTTTCCTTTTGGACATGGAAGGTTTACAAACCCCTTGGCAAGTAAGTGATACGTAACGTCGAAACTGGCCTGAACATAATTATTCCTCTTTTTCTTTTTTACTGTCGCATTCTGCCAAACCTTGTACCCCAACTCATAAACCGCATGACTCCCCTGCCCCCTTGGCACACACCCGTACGAAATCCATAGGTACGTGGACCCACGCTTGTATCTTTGCTCTCTACTGTTGCGATAAAACTCTTGAAAAACAGCTTTATTTCACTAAAGCGCTCAAGAAGGTGCCCCAAGGATGTTGAAAAGAAACGACATCCACTTAGTTGCGCGAACGATAACCTGACGTAGAAGTTGACCACCCCATTTTGCACAAACCGGTGCGTCGGTGTGCCACAACATTAGTACAAGTACGACGAGGAGGGAGTTGGCTTGTGCCAGAAGCCCACAGGACAATACAGAACACGGTATGAAGCTTGTGGGGGGAGGACGGGCTGCTTCAAGAACTGCAATGGGCATTAGGAAATTTGAATGACGATGTTGGATAATTCTTTATTCGTTTCATCTCACTCCAACCATCTTCACTCTGTTTCTTCCTCCGGCTTTGTGTTCAGAGAAAAGCAAAATTATCAGTAAGCCTTAGTAGGGTCCTGGCAGTTTCGTCCTCACTTTCTCCTCACCTTAGCTGTTGCCGCGGCCGCGGCCTCCGCCTTCTCCCGTTCCAGCTGTTGCCGATACTGCGCTCCCACAACACGTCAGTGAAACAGCCAGAAAACTTGATGCAAACAACAACAGCACCGCACCTGCTCCACCTCGTCCCTTTCATCATCCACCACCGCATCCTTGTCCAACCTCTCGAGTTTGGGACACCGCAGCAACACTTCTAGACGGTAATTTGATATTTGGTCGATTGGGTTTTCTGGTAGGGGGGGATTTTTCAGTGTGTGTGCGAGGGATTGCTGAGTGAAAAAACTGCGGACTTACCCATCAGAACCAAAACCTTGAGAGACTGCAGCCCAACCAGCGCATCCAGTTCTTCGGCCTTTTCAATGTGGTTTCCTCTAACATCGCAAATAGAGATATGATGGTGAGGACGCGTTCGCTCACACTCAACGGACTGCGCAATACCTCAAATTCAAATAATTCACAGACCGCAACCCATCAGACAACCCCTCCAGACTCTTGATCTTATTTCCTCGTAGGTGGAGCAACTGAAGATTGACTTTATCCTCTAGATTGGATAGTTTGTCTATATTGTTTCCCCCCTGAGCATCGCGAGGTTAAAGACGGGAGGAGGGTCGCAAATGAAGTGACGCTCAGTTAATTACCAAGTACAGACGCTGCAGCTTCTGCGCCGCGATTCCGTTCATGGATGTGAGTTTATTGTTGCGTGCTTCGAGATGCACCAGTTCATGGAATTCGGGGAGGGAGAGGGCCGTCAGTTTGTTCTCTGTGAAATACAACAAAATATGTTAGACCCTTAATATCCCAAAGAACATATTGTAGAGACTACCCCATTACCGTTTAGATTGAGCCAAGCGCACAATGGCCAACTCGTCACCTCAAACGCCTCAATCCTATTTTTCGCAAAATTCGCGTGCTGAAGGTACTTTCTCTTATCCAGCGAGGCAGGTACCGTACGCAGCGCGTTTGTGGAGAGATCAAGGGAGAGAAGGTATTCAAGGGAAGCGAGGGCATCAATGTCTCGGAGAGCGTTATTTGAAAGGTCCTAACAAACGCTGTTGCAGTGAGAAGTTTTGATTGGGAGGGTTGAAAGCGGAAGGGAATCGAAAGTGGATGGATGACCATACCAGATACCGCAAATGTGGGTAATACTCCAGCGCGTCCACGTTCGTTACTCCCTCTCCGTGAAGTTCCAGACGTGTGTAGGCGTGAGCGAGGCCGTTGCCTGTGCGGGCGAGGAGAGAGACGTGGCTGGCGACCATGTCGGTTGTGAGGGGTTTGGAGCCAGCTACTCCTGGTTTGCTGGGAGGAGTGGGAGGGGTATCATCTTCTTCTTCATCGTCTTGTGGTGGGTCATGCCGGGAGTCGTCTTCGTCTGCCATTTTCTACTTTCTTTCGAGATGGTTGAGAATCGAGCTTTGATGGGTTGTCCGGAGGTTGGAGACCTTCAGGAGAAGTCAGGATACCCTTGCTGACTAAGCACCAAGTTCCGCTTTGCTTTTGGTGTTTCCGGCCAACTTGCATTTCGGCATTGCGGGCCATTCTTCTTTCGAGGACTTTGGGTTTTTTGAAGCCAACACATCATGAAAAAGTTTCTCCAGCGCTTTGCAGCCCCAACAAACTCTGCCCCTTCTTCGCCTTTTGGTTCACCCCCTTCCCAGCCGATTTTTGGCAGTACCCTCGATGCCCTTGAAATACCGGAGACG
The DNA here is from genome assembly GCA_027604605.1 of Borealophlyctis nickersoniae. Taxonomy (NCBI): domain Eukaryota; kingdom Fungi; phylum Chytridiomycota; class Chytridiomycetes; order Rhizophlyctidales; family Borealophlyctidaceae; genus Borealophlyctis; species Borealophlyctis nickersoniae. The sequence continues at coordinate 15,323 of JADGKA010000507.1, forward strand.
GAAACAGAATCTGCTTATGAGGAGTCCGTGCCCAAAGTATTGCAACGATTTGTTAAATTTCTGAGCTGCGAAGATGGTGGGATTTGATTGGATTGGATCGGATATTCGTTTGCTATGATCCCTGACCGCGAGATGTAGCACTTTCCACTGAAGGAATATTCCGCGTGGCCGGGTCCGCAAAAGTCGTGCGAGAACTTAGAGAAGAGATTGAACGGAGTGAGTTGTCCGCTTTCAAAGCATGCATTCCGCATGCTATGCATTCTCTTTCGCACTGACTCAAATTCGTGTGGAAATAGCTGGGGATGTTGATTTCTCAGAAGTAGCTGCGAGCGACATTCCAGCCGTGGCGACGCTCATGAAGCAGTGGATCCGAGATTTGAAGGACGGTATAGTTCCGACGCAGTACGTTCCAGCATTTCTGGAAGCGGGAGGTAGGTGGGTGTCATCGTGGCCGGCAACAGGCACCATCATGACGCGGATTGTCTGACCCGCCCTCTCATCGCGTAGAATCGCCTGCGGCCCTCCGCTCAGCTGTACTTAATCTGCCGGAATTAAACCGATGCACATTGGCGTATCTGCTCGCATTTCTTCTGAAAGTGTCCTCACGCGTGACAAAGAACAAAATGACAGCATCAAACCTGGCCATCATCTTTGCTCCCAACATCTTCAAGTGTCCTTCAGCCACAGCGGTGGAAGGGTTTGGAGGCGTCCTGAATGCTGGATCAAACGTCGGGCGGGAATTTATAGAAGAGAGTTACAAGATTGCCGGCACGATGGTCTGTCTGATGGATCGCTACGAGGATATTTTCGATATGGTTTGTCCCCCTTTCTGTTCCTGCGTGACCTGTCGCATGATTGATCCTTTAATCAAAGCCCTACGTTGTTCTCCCGCCAGATACCGAAAAACAGATCAACATCCAGCCTAAGCAGAACCAAGTCCTTACCTCATTCCAAAAAGGGCAGCACCGCCTCCATCTCTTCCGACCCCAACATACTGAGATCCAGTCGTGCTCTAGACGTATTTACACCAGCCGCCCAGAAAGAAACACATTCTGCATCGTCTGCATATACGTCGGATATGAGTTCAGCGGGCAATTCCACAACGGCAAGGTAGTGCGGGACGTTGGAAGCGGCATGACTGTTACACATTGAACGACCTGACGGTATCTTCGACAGGAGTACACCAGAGCCCATTGCGCGGGGATCCCCAACCCCATCTCAACGACACATCATATCAGCGCTCGTGAGTGATACGGTTGGTTCCATATTATTTGGGAAAAGAAGCGCACCCGAGCCGGTTAGCATCAAGGCATCGTCCCAATATTCCCTGGAAAATTGCGGGGAATCCGAATTGACAAATTCATTCTGACTTAATTCTTGAAACCCTCGCGACGCAGACGCCGCTAGGCTCTCAGGACGTAGTAAAGCCATCTGATTTGTTTGGTGGAAAGCGGCGAAGGTCATCGGTATCGGTAGCCGCCTTGACGCCCGATGGGCAGGTGAAGGGTACGCAGCAATCTGTGCTCGATGAGCTGAGGGTAAGAGGCGTCATGCGCAGTGCCAATTATTCCTGTTGTCGTTTTGGCTGGTTTGCTGATATCATGGAATCTATATGTAGGCCAGGTTGGATCAGAGTTATTCTTCCAATGATGCTCTTGCGGAGGTCCCTGGGCCGCCCGCCGAAGCGACAGCATATCAACAGTCGCCAGCTCCATTGGTAGAGTCGCAGCCTCCTGTCCCAGTATCAATACCAATGGACGTGAGAGGAAAGGAGACTACCTCGCAAAAGCCCATCCCAGCATCTGTGAGGCAGTCATTCGCACTTGTACATCGCCATGATATTGATTTGCTAACTCAGTCTCGCGAAAGGTCACCCGCTCGCGCCCAAAACCTCCCTCTCGTCGCCCACCAGCTGCCTCAAAAGCGACTGCAGCACCTTTAGAGCCTCCACCCGCGACAACAAAACGGAAAAGCGGCGGCCGCTCCACACCGAATCTAACCATCGACACCCGCACAGGAGGTCCGCCATCCGCTCTCGCTAAATCCGTCGGAAGCCCCAAAAAGTCTGTGTCGTTTGGTACGCCGTTATTTGCTGCTGCGCCCGGTACAGCTGTATTTGAAGATACGACGTCAGCTTCCGAAGTGGAGACTGAGGAGTCGTCGGATGAGGAGGAGGAGGAGAAAGAGGAGGAGGAAGTAGCCTCGGATGAGGATGATGATGAGAGTAGTGTTGTGCAGGGTGGAAGTAAGAGCGGCAGCGAGGTGGAGACGGAAAGTGGGAGTGAGACATCTGGATCTGACGAGGAGGAAAGTGAGAGCGACGATTCGGATGTGCTGGTGACGGGTCCTGGCGCTCGAAGACCTATTGCTATTGTGCCGCTAAAGGGGAAGGAGGAGGTGATGGGCGGATCAATGCAGATAGGAAAAGGAGTGGGTTTGGGTGGAGAGAATTCACGGGGCGCATCGTTGGCCCGGCCGACCGCTGGCGGTAGGCGACCCAGCTTAAGCTTGAATGATGTGAGTGATTATTACGTCCAGTGGTGGTCATTCTTTTTTTGGGTTGTGCTAAAATCTCACTCTTCCTAGCTCTCTACCGAGAAGCCCAAATCACCTTCCAGGTCCTTTGGGTACGTACCCCCGTAATAAACTCACTTGAAGTTGAGATTTCTTACCTCCAGCTTCCCCCCAGATCAATTCCGGCTCTGTCACCAACGACTTCGGATCTCACATCATCACACTCTCTGTCTCGCTCACCAGTCCCCATCATGAAATCCCCACCGAAACGAGCTCCCCCGGCTCTACCAAATAAACCCCTACCAGCAACGTCCACAAACCGGCCGTCCCAGCCATCTCCATCCTCTGCCGTCCCCGCCGCACCCACACACCGCGCACCGCCGCCACCCGCAATCCGTACATCCGCGTTGCCATCAACACCTGGTTCACGAAGCCCTGCAATCTCTCGTAGATCTCAGCGACCCGCAGAGGCACCCATCACACCCATCACCCCACTCACACAGTTTGCAGCGAGTCCTGCGACAGAACAGGTACGGCCGGCGGAGGCTGGGACAGGCAGACGGCGGGCGAATACGGCGGCAACGCGAAGGAGTCAGGGGATTGTGGATGAGTTGGCTAGCAGATACGGTGTCGACAAGAATCGTGGTATGAATGGATTGAGTCGGTCATATGAAACGGCCAAAAAAGACAAGATTATTAATGTCTTTTCGATATAGTGGGACCCAATAGACCAAGGTCCGCATCATCTACAGGAGAGACCCAAAGCACAGCCCGTTCGGCCGGACGACGGCGCGCAAACACTGGGTCGACGCTCCGTCAGGAGGTGACCCCTCCCAGCCAAGGTGAGCATTTCATCAACACAAGTAGAGACCGTGATTGTAAGTCTCAATTCCCCTTATGTTTGCAGAACCGCCAAAAGCAGTTGCGGCGTCGACGACCCAATTATCGGATTCGCGGCAAAAAAGCCAACAGCGCAAACACACAGAAACCCAACTACACCGCGCTGTGTCCGCCCCAACGGTCCAATCTCCCTCCACATCCGCCACTACTCCCCAACCCGCACC
>JADGKA010000508.1:0-15753 GCA_027604605.1 Borealophlyctis nickersoniae
CTTTTTTAAATTGAAACTTTTTTAACTGGTGCTCAAACTTTTGAGGAGTTATGAGTACTTGAATGGGACAACCAGACCCATCCGAAAATCAAGAAGCAACAACCTCAAATCACCTTCTGACATACGATTTAAAGTGTATTATCTACACTACCTTCCTCCTCCACTTGCTTCCTACCTACAGTAGACCAAACACCTATTCTTTAAGTTCCTTGTTAAATTCCCGACCTACAAAACGCATTTACGTCAATCACAACCATCCACACCCACAAAAACAATCGGTAACGCAAGGAATAGGGGAGAACGAGGAGAAGAAGAAACGCAACGTACCAATCAACATCCGCCGAATCTCGCTCGTCCCCGCCCCAATCTCGTACAGTTTTGCGTCACGGAGGATGCGGCCTGTTGGGTCTACACGCCGACACAGAAAAAAGAGTTAACACGGAATGTAGGGGAGGCAGCAACAAAAGAGGTATGCGCTTACAATCGTTGATGTAGCCGTTTCCGCCTTTTGAAAGGGGGGTGAAAGGGGATATTAGAGTGTGAGGAGTTTGAAAGAGAGAGGCAGTGAGGGAGAAATAGAGTAGTTACCCAGGCATTGTATCGCGTCCAACGCACACTCGGTCGCACGTTCCGCGGAGTACAGGATCACACCAGCACAATCCTACAGTATGGCACAACATGGTTGTAACGCCCCCTCATGCAAACCGAGTGAGTAGCTTCATCCACACCCACCTTGTTACTGATATGCCCCTTATCACACGCCCTCGCAACAGAATACACATACGCCCTCGACGCGCTCAGTTTGGTGTACATATCCGCCATCTTGGCCTGAATCAGCTGGAACTCGCCGATACGTTGGTTGAATTGGTTGCGGGTGTGGACGTAGGGGAGGACGATGTCCAGGCAGGATTGCATTAAGCTAAGAAGAAAGTGGTGAGTTTCGGTGCAGCGGGAGGGAAGGGAAGACGTACCCCAAGGGACCGCCGGAGAGGACGAGGCGTTCGAGGTCGAGACCGCTCATGAGGACGTAGACGCCTTTGCCTTCTTGGCCGAGGACGTTCTCGGCTGGTCGGTACAAAAGAAAGAGGTTTTGTTTGGATTACGGCAGCGACCAGAGATAAGTGGGGTAAGACAGGGTGGTACCTGGCACTTCGCAATCCTCAAACACCAATTCGCACGTGTTGGAACCTCTCATTCCGAGTTTGTCGAGTTTCGGGGAGGTTGAGAAGCCCTTGAATCCCTAGTACGAAACGGGTGAGGATCGCAAGAGACAGATGTCAAAAGCGTGAACGGGTGTACGAGCAGCATACCTTTTCTATCAGGAATGCCGTGATTCCCTTTGGTCCTATCTCCGGGGCGGTTTTTGCGTAGACGACCAGAACGTTGGCGTCAGGGCCGTTGGTGATCCAGAACTTGGTGCCGTTGAGAACGTATCTGTCACCTGAACAAGACGTCCCAACCCAAAGAAATCAACAACAAGGGGCTCGTGAACCGTCATGCCGCATGTGGTATCCGAAAAGCTCACCCTTCTTGTCAGCCCTCAGCTTCATCCCAACAACATCAGACCCTGCGCCTGCCTCGCTCATAGCCAACGCTCCCACCCAGTCACCGCTGATCAACTTTGGCAAGTACTTTTCCTTTTGTCTGTCATTCCCGTTTCGCACAATCTGGTTCACGCAGAGGTTCGAGTGTGCGCCGTAGGACAAGGCGATCGAGCCGGAAGCGCGGGAGATTTCTTCCATGATGAGGACGTGAGCGAGGTAGGACATTGCTTGACCGCCGTATTTTTCTGCCAGCAACGGGACCGGCGTGTGACGTGGTTAGCGGCTGTCTTGCATTTCAACAACCTAAACAGAGAGTATCAAGAAATTTCCCACCTGGTGCCGTGATACCCAGCACTCCCATTTCTCCCAATCGTTTCCACAGGTGCATGGGAAACTCATTCTTTTTGTCAATCTCTGCGGCAATCGGCGCGATCTCCTTTTGCGCAAATGCGTGAATGGACTGCCTCAACTGTTTTGGTTTCGCATGGGTGAGGTTTGAGAAAAGAAGACGGCGTTGCGGAGAGTCCGCAGAACTGGCAGCGACAATTTTACCTCCTCCAAGTCCTCGTCCAAGCCTGAGACATAACGATTATAAGAATCGTGCGTCACAACGCCGCGTTTGAATACACGCATTGGTTGGGAAGGAACGGGACGGGAGACCAGCTGCCATCGTGGGGTCTTTCGTGGGAAACCGGCCAGCTCAGTATTCCGCTTGACAACCTAGCAGAACTCTACAGGGAAGTCGCCGTCCCCGTCACCTACCCATTTCAGGGTTGAACGAAGCAAGCGAGACATGGAGTTCGTTAAGATGGAATGTACAAATTTGTCGTGGGAAATTTAGATTGGCGAAGGTGGAGATGGGGCAAGAAACACGCGGTTGGCCTGCTTTGGATGCAGCGCGTGGCTAGGCGGGTTAGATAATCCGCTCGGATACCCTTCGTCTCCTCGCCATTTCGACCCAAAGACGATCTCCAACTTCCTTTTCCCGTCTTTTGGTGCGATTCGTATCAGCAGCGAAATGAACGACATTGAAACCCTTGTAGTAGCAACTTCTGATATTGTCTGCCGGTAATTCCACTTTTTGCGACTTTCCTGTTAAAATGAACTGCCTACGAACGTTGCCTTCATTCTCCTTCCAGACTGTGCAAATATGCGAGCGACGTGAAATCCGGACTGTCGCTCAAAAGAATCCTAACCAGTCCGCCTCTACATCCACAAATTTCCGCACCGTCACTGGGTTCCCTATTGGATGATGACAAAGATCTGATCCCGACATGGCAAGAAATTGCCGATTTCCGCGATGCAATGGTCCAAGAATGCGAGGCCATTACCTGCATGATCAGGCAAATATTTGCTATTGTCTTTAGCAAAGCTGATGGGAGCTCATTCCCGGAAAGAGAGTTGCTGGCTGGGGCAGAACATTGTTTGGACGCCATGAAAATGCTGGAAGTGAACGCGCTGCTGGCGGCGGTGTTCTTTCGATCGATGGGAACGGATGCGGGGGAGAGACTTCTCATTGCTGTTGCCGAACTGATGGCCGTGATATGGGAACTTTTCACCTTGCTGCATTCGGTTGTCTTTGACTCTGCATTCAATCAGGAGAAACTGGCGGTCAGTCCTGGCGCAGTCGACGAAGGGAATGTCGATGCGCCGTACAGCAAAGCACGGAAGATTGCGCTGAAGGTGTTTAGTGTTCGGAAAGTTCCTAACACCAAACGACCTGCTCCTATCGGAGATGCTGCGCCATCTGCGGAAGGGAATGTGGAGGCGATGACCTCTCAGCAATTACAGTCTCATCTTCCGCTACACCTCAAATCATTCAACAAATCGGGAGCAGCCATGGTTCGTGCAATGGACAATCTATTGAACGTGATGCTGTCAACGGAGAAGATTCTATTCGTACGGCGCACTCATCAACCCGCTGAGACCCCTCACCATCCCCGTGACATCCCAAATTTGAGAGTGTTAGTTGAAAGGTCTATCCATACGCAAAGCGGTGTGCCGGATAAAGTTCAGACCTCACGTCCCGTTCGTCCTTCTCCTTTGGCAACCGAGGTGACAGACACTCAGGCGGTCGATCGCGGAGCCGACAAAGGGAAAGAACCTGCGGCGGATAACGTTGCCGACCCTGCAGAAACACATGCCAATGCCGGTGGCCCGTCACTGTCACCCGCCCCTCAAGATAGCGCGCCGACCATGAGCAGACAAGGCCCTGCTCGTCATCGCACGCAATCTGTTTCTTGGCAGACAGCATCTGCTATGGCTGATGATGAGAATATGCCAAAGGGCCGAGGACGCTCTCGCACTTTTACGTTTCCAATGTACAGTAGCAGACCGCTGAGCGGAAGCATGAGCAATATCAGTGGTTCACTGGTAAGTTAGGGTCATCATTTTTGCTGGCACATGCCTGAATTGCTACTGAAAGCATTTCAAAACAGGCAAGAGGAGCGACAAACACTCTTCAAGAAACCCAATTCCAAACAAGGTCTAACCAGGACATTTCCTCTGCAAATCGGCTGGCTTTCCTTTCTCAAGAAGCCAACATCTATGGAAGCACAGCTACGCTGGGCAACCGCCTACGAGGAAGCAGCATGACACTGGCCGATGATCCACGACGCACATCCATGCCTCCACCATACGAAGGCAAAAAGAACATTTCACCGTATCAGCTGTACTCCCATCTCAAATCCTCCCGCTCCATGTACAAAAGCGCTAATTTCGGGGACCTGAAAGCTCAAACTTCACAACCGCCGGCAATGTACTCCCTCAACAATGCGTACGCATCAGCACCACCGACATTGGGCACTTACCCGTCGATGGGCAGACTGATGTCATCACCAATGCCACCCGCCGCACCATCAGCAATGTTGGTGGACCCAGCAGCCCCACCGATGAGCATGGAAGCCCAAATCGCATCCTACGCATGGCCAGACTACCGCACCTCGCGACCGTACCCCAAAGTCGCGTCGGCGCTTCTCAAAACAGAGTGGGAGCCGAATTTGGTGGTGTCGAAGAAGCTGATGGGGTCGGGGGCTAAACAGGGGTCGTCGTCGTGGAAAAAGTGCACGATAAAGTTGCAGCCGGCGAGTCATACTCTGACGGCGTACGCGGCGCCAAAGTTGGATAAGAAGGATATCGTGCTGCCGGCGCGTGATCCAGAGGTAATCACGCAGATTGACCAAAACCAAGCCTAATAGAAAACCCCGCTAATCGTCTCAACTACTTTCAACATTTTGTCACAGCTTCTCGGCGCACCCCAAATCTGCCGGTTCAACCTCCGCAACGCCATCGTCGAAAAAGCCACCAACGTTCCCAAACACCGCGCGTTCCGTATCCGACTCATGAATGGTATCTCCGCCCTCATCGAGGTCGGGTCCGATACGGCCGTGGACGATTGGATGCAGGCCGTGTGGTGGGTGATTGCTGCGGCGCCGCAGAGCGGGTCTATGGTTAATGTTGTGGGATGAGCATTGGTGGTGGGGAAAACGTGTATATGCCAAGTTTGGGGTGTATGAAATAGATTTTGGTTGACGTATGTGGGGATTAGAGAGCGTGAAGTATGATAATCGGGAAGGTTGACTGCAAAACGTGCAGGATCTTGGGTTGTCGCATATGAATTTTGCACAAAACACTTCTATAGGGCTTGTTAAGTCTGACAGCCACCATCGATACCTTGCCTTTTGTATCTCAACTCTCCAAGAACGAACATATAATCCACGTATTTACAAAAAGTATCCACCATTTTTGCAACTGCGCCCTCTTGGATACCCTGCCCACTTTCAAACGCGACCACCCAACTCAGCTCCGCGCGCAGTTCTACCTCCCACTTTACCCTCACCCAAAACCACGCACTCTCGTTCCCCATACACTAAACAACCAACCCGCAGGTATATTCCCCTCCTTTTAAGTATGGGTTCGTTCATTGAAATATTGTGCGTGGTGACTTACTTCATGTTTTGCGTGTTCACATAGAAAGACTCTTGACGATAAGTACCAACCGTCTCATTTTTTCATCTTTTGTGGAGCACGTTCTTTCCTCTTTGTTTCTTCCCTATGCAGGTGTCGGGCGACGACGCAAGGCGGGCGGAACCAGACGATAAGTATCGAATGCATAGCTTTGTTTTTTGTGGGTTTGAACTGGTTCTTTCCTGTGCTTCTTGTTGGTTTGTAGGGCCGAGCGAGGCGGTCCTACAAACCGTCAGGAAGCACGCACACACCACTCCCATTCCATTCACCTCTGCTGCGGCGTAGTGTCTCTGCGTTTTTCGAAGTTAGGTTTTGGTGCTTGCATGTTCAGGAGTGTTTAATCCGTGGAGGTTTTTGTATTGAAACTTGCCAATTCCTCTCTTTTCAGAAACTGGAGCTAGTGTTAAACTTCAAGGTTTATATTACTCTTGGTTTTTACGGATTCGGAAAACACTTGTTTTGACATCCCTCCTCCCTTCCACACCCCGAATTAGAAGTCTTTAAACGGGTCCGTTCCCATAACTTTACGTTTTCTAACCCAAATCAAACTCTTGACACGAGTACCCCCCACCCACCCCTTCACTTTTTAAAAACACTCACTCTTCCTCCCAGCCCTTTACAGACTATTTTTTTAAACATATTTAGGGCTGGTGCTCTTCAACCACGGGCGCAACACGCGAGAAGGCGGCGGAGAGCCACGCGTTTTTTGGGTGACGGGGATGCGGATGCGGCCGGGAGGGCGTCGGTGGATTTGGTGTGCAGGGTCGTTTCAGAGAGTTGTTGGGGTGTGTCGAGTGTGGGTTGCGGCGCGATGACCATGGATTCGGGAAGCTTGAAGATGGGATGGCAGGTGATGGGTGAGTTCCAAAACACATGGACATTGTCACGGTGTTGAGGAACGGGATTCTCACTTTGAAACACTTCTTCTGCGTTTTCAATCATGTACCTCACGATGCCGACGGTTGAGTCGTAAAATTGGGCCTTTTTTGCCGCAGTCTTGAACGTCACCCTTCTCGCCCGCTCGACGCCGACGGCGGAGGATATTGGGTGCGAAACAGATTGATATGTTGTTGGGTGTCATTTTGTTCAGGTGCGAGTGTGCGGCAAAGTGGGAGAAGAACTGAAGGAGAACATGGAGGGTGGAGCGGTGCGACGCTGGGAGGAGTGTGAGGGCGCATTGTGTTGCCGCCAATTTGACCGTCTTGTCTCCGATTCCTGGTAGGAGTAAACGAGACAAAGCGGAGAAGTCAGTGCAGTTCGTGCGGTTTTATCGTAAGGTATGTGTCGCGGTACTTACCAGCAATCAGATTGAACGCCTTAAACAACTGCTCTGTGAGCAGCGGTTCCTTCAACTCCCGGAAGAAGGTTTTTGAGGATAGCCGCGTGGTCGTGCGCGTCCGCGTTTGGGAGGGGTAACTGGACACTTTCCCCATCCTTTAGACGAGCGCATGCGGCGGTGACGATGTCTCGCTGTGGCCCCAAACGAAAAATGCCGATGGTCGCCATTGCTGATTGGGAAGACAGGATGTGAGCATTCTTAAGTGGGTTCTTGCTTTGAATGGAAGCCGCCGAATCATACCCTTTGCCGTTCACCAAATATCCAACATCTATTCCAGTTTGTGGCCAAAAAGGTGAGCGCAAGTTATCGGTTGTCCTTGGGAATCCGGAGCAAGATGCAACACATGCAGGTCGGTTCATTTTCATGTATTTCGTTGAGCGATCTTTCGACCTATGTTGGGTACCCGCTGCTTTGACTGGCGATGGCTTTACTGCGGCTTGTGATTAGCCACAGCAGCCACGGGGCAGCCACGCGCTCCTAGGGAGGAGTTCGTTCACGTTCACGTTCACGTTCATTAGTTTGGGTTGCGATCTCCTTGATGCAATGGCAGCAGCCGACGTCGCTGCTCAGATATTGAAGGCGGTCGTGTCGGGAGAGGCAAAGACAAGTCCCGCTACTCAAACTAAAACAAGCAGACATGCCCTCCAGCATTCCGCCGATGTGTTGGACAGAAGCATCACCGACTTGAAGGTTAGCCCATGAGACGCCGCCAGCTCTCCAACCCGAAGCCGTAGTCCATCTCTTCTATTTTCCACCAAACCCCCGGTGTTGTTGACGTTGAAAATGGCCAGTTCCAATTAGAAAGCCACATATCTGGAGACTTTGACAGGTTTCGCCTACAATTCGAAACAGCAGTTTCCATTCGGGACGAGACGAGAAAACTATTCAAAGATTTACATAATGTTGCCGAAAGGGTTGAGAATCCTGAGGTGCGGCGAAATTGATGGGGAGAGATAGATAGTGGAATGATTCACAATGAACGGTGCATTCGCGTTCCACAGACAGGGCTGCGGGCGCAGCTGGACAGGACTCTAAAAGAGCAAAAAGATGCAAAAGTGGAGCTGGAGACCGTTGATATGTCAATATCTGTCCTAAAAACGCTGTCTCAGGTTGGCACCCATACCATCCTGTGGTTGACCGGGATAGGATTAGAAGAGAGCTCACCAACGCCGGCAGTGTCACAGCGCCAGCCAACGCTACGATGAAGCCATTGCAGCAGTAGATTTCTCGAAAGCGGCAATGAGTGTGGCTGATATGGTATGACCAGCCAGACGCTCGTCCGTGGGTTCCAGATGTATTCACCGGACATTTGCTTGCTGGTAGGCAAACTCATTACGGCAACTACCATCATTAGACAATGTCATCATCTTTGGTCTTCTCCAGGTAAAGTCGCCTGTACAAACATAATGTGCGGCGGTATTACTTGTTTTCGGTAACATATTACTTCAATGATACCGTGTGGTTGTCCGACACATGGATTGAATCGTTGTCTCGCAATTTTATAGGACCGTCACGAAGAAATGGAGAATGCGCTGCGGAGCCGGTTGGAATATTTGATTTCACAGGCGTTTGCGATTGATACGTCGCCTCACGTGATGAAAATCCAGGTTTCGAAGAACATATCTGGTACGAGTGATCCCTCGGTAGCATTTTGGCTGTCTGGCCTCTAATCTTTGAATGGTGCAAAACCAGCCCCTGCCATTGGCGAAATCTCCCTGTTGGCAGTTCTTCGCGCCATCCACATTCAGTCTGCGTCACAGTCGTACTTTGGACCTTTTGCCCGTGCTGTCCTGAAGAACGTGCTGATTCCACTTGTGAAAGAATCCAGATGGGAGGTGTTGGAAACGGACTTGAACAGTGGTCTGTCGAGCATTAGTCTGAAGTGTCGGTACGATCACGAAAGTAGATCATGGGTGGAGCTTGGCGAGGGTAAGGTGATCATTGCTGTTTGTCGGGAATTAACGGTTGCTTATGGCTTATTTGCCATAGGGTCACTCTTCGGTATTCTCACCCATATCTTCGACTTCATCCACGCAAGCGTATGCAACGAGGCTTCCACAGCGCCAACGGGAGCCGCCGACACGTCGGAAGCCGCCAAACACTCGTTTGCTAGGATTCTAGGCGACTCCTGCTGGCCGGATTTATCCAACAGCATTGTCACGGAATATTTGTCTCGAACCATACCAGATGATGTAAGGGGGCTTGAAGGATTTGGGGAGATCAAGCAACATTGCGCGGAGTTTGAGAATCGACTGATAGAGATTGGTACGTTGCGTTCGCCGTCGTTTGAGCGCCTTTCACCCGATTGACCGTATTGGATTTCCAGGTGTGATCACCTCCGAACACCGAACGTTGACGAATTATTGCAACAACATTGACCTTCATTTTTCGAACAAGAAAGAGGAAAAGTTAGTTGAGATGACGAGAGAAATCATTCTCAACGGGGATTACTCCACTGTCGCACTCGATGAATTCCGCCCGCCCGGTATGTGCCCATCACAGCTACTCGATTTCATTCCACCACTCATACTTACGTATTCCAAAGTACCTTTAGCGGTCTTGTTGAGCAAGAAGGTAGCCATCAGTGGCGCCGGCGCTGGCGACACGCACGCTGATGACGCACACGATAGTCTATTTGTGTTCCCTGCTTGCACGGTCAGCACAAAAGCGGTGCGGTTAATTCAATTGGCAGAGGACGCCTTGGGCGAGGCTGCAACCGCTAACCCTTATTGGTGCGTGACTTCAATTATGCGTGCCAATCTGTTCGCAAGTCACTAAGCTTGTACTCGACTTCAGTGCGCTGCGTCTCTTCCAAACCGTCCGCTCATTATTTGACCTATTCAGAGCCGTAATGCCCGTCCACCATGCAGCCATATTTGAATCCGTACCGCAACTTGCCGCTGTGTTTCACAACGATTGCATGTACATTGCGCACCGCGTTTTGAGTTTGGGGAGCGAGTGGAGGGGAAAGGTCCATTTTGGAGAGGGTCGGAGGGAGATGACATTTATAGATATGGCAGGAGAGTGGAGGAGACTTGGCGAGAAGGTTTTGAACTTGCAGTTGGTAGGGTTATGATCCCGCTGGTATTTTATCTGGGTGTAACTCATCAAGCGGTCTGGGTGATGTGGTTTCTCGACTCTCAATTTGCAGGCTAAACAACGAGACAATTTGCGAGAGTGCATTGAATCGGCCGACGGGTTTGATGTGGTTGACGATGCACGGCATGCGGCTGTTGAGCGGGCTATTAAACAAGTATTATATCAGCTGCGACATCTTTCTAAGCTATGGAAGGTGGGTGAACCGCAATGCCAGTTTGTAAGGCCATTATTGCCGTGCATCCGTCAGCTTTGAACTAATCTTCAACTGTTCAGCCTGTACTACCACCCCATCTCTATTGCCGCTGCATGGGTATCCTCCTCGATCACGTCCTACTAGACGTGATTCGCGAAACCGAAAAACTGATTGATATCGGCGCGGAAGAATCGCATAAACTCCACAACCTCCTCCTCACTCTCCAATCCGTCACCGACCTCTTCTCACCACCTTCTTCATCTTCACACCACACACCACGGTCACTGACGGAGCATTACGTGCCCCACTTCAATAAATTCGTGCAACTAACGGACCTGCTGGATCTCTCGTTTGCGGATATCATGGCGCGGTTTAGGGCAGGTGTGCTGGATGAATTTGAGGCGGCGGAGCTGCAAAGGCTTATTAGGGCACTGTTTGCGGATACACCGCTGAGAGTTAAGAATTTGGAGGAGATTGGAAGGGGACGAAAGGTGTAAATAGATTTGTTCGGAATGTGTATTTGCGTGAACCTTGGCCACCCATTTTTCTTGTTTGTTCCTGCTGCGGCTGGAAGTTGTGTCGAGAGACCCCATCTCACTAGAATATTGGTTGGTGAATATTATCAAATGCTCATATCTTCCCATCATCCAGTCGCTTATAGGCCAATAAGTGATTATCAGCAAATTGTATTTTTGTGCCGCGGGGGAACTTTCAAATGCGTTTGCGGCATACGCGGCCCCGTACTCCATCAGTAGTCTGATCAGTCGCTCAGAAAGTCTCACAAAAATGGATTTTTCTGCAGCCTTGCGTTGTCGCCACCGACGGGCGCATTCGCACCTTTCGCCCACAATAAACGGACGACCCCTGTATGTCTCCCTTCCATCGCCAAACTCAAAGCTTCATCTCGTTCGCCATGCACACCCGCCCCCTTCTCCAACAACAGACGGACAACCTCCGTGTGTCCTTCTCTTGCGGCCCGACACAAAGCATTGCCGCCTTTGGCACGCACATCTGCATCTGCAACCGCACCCTTCTCCAACAACAGACGGACGACCTCCATGTGTCCCCCGTCCGCTGCCGAAAGGAAGGCAGCGCTGCATTCATGGACATATGCACACCCGCACCTTTCTCCAAAAACAGACGGACAATGTCCAGGTGTCCGCTAGTTGCCGAATAACACAAAGCATCGCCAAGCAAAAAATCCGCCCCCTTGTCCAACAACAGACGGACCACCTCAGTGTGTCCTTCTCTTGCAGGCCAACACAAAGCATGGCCGAGTTTGTAACCACGCACGCCCGCCCCCTTTTCCAACAACAGCCGGACCACGTCCAGGTGTCCCTTTTTTGCCGCCATAATCAAAGGTGTTTCCTGGGCAAATTCCTCTTGGGGATCCACGTACGCCCCCTTCTCCAACAACAGGCGGACCACGTCCGAGTGTCCCTTTATTGCCGCTATATGCAAAGCTGTTTCGCCTGGCAGCAGGTAACCTCGCTCACGCACGTCCGCCCCCTTCTCCAACAACAGGCGGACCATCTCCATGTGTCCGTGATATGCCGCCCAACGCAAAGCTTCGTGGTCTTGGGCATGCACATGCGCACCTTTTTCCAACAACAGACGCATCACCTCCAGGTGTCCCCCTTCCGCTGCCCCAACGACGGGATCGCTGCCTTGGCCATAACGCACATCCACCCCCTTCTCCAGCAATAAACAGATGATGTCCAGGTGTCCCCCTCGCGCTGCCAAACCAAGGGCAATGCCGCCAGCGCCACGAGAAGGCAGGTCTACACCTTTGTCCAACAACTGTTTGACAACATCCAGGTGTCCCCCTTCCGCTGCCTGACAGAAGACTTCGCCTTTAACACTCCTGCCGAGTCCGCCCCAGTACACCAACAACTGTTTGACAACATCCATGTGTCCTTCTTTCAGTGCCCGACAGAGGGCTTCGCCTTTAGATACATTGCTGAGTCCTCCGGCGTGCAGGTTCACCCTTTTCTTCCTCAACAGTTTGACGATATGCAGGTGTCCCCCTTCCACTGCTCGATGGAAGGCAGTCGAGCAGTGGTAGTGCGATGTGCACCCAGGTCAGCCCCTTTCTCCAACAACAGTTCGACGACACCCAGGTGTCCGTTTGAGGCCGCCGATTCTATAGCCCGTTCCGTGAAAAGCTTGAGCTTGGTGGCGCCGCCCCGAGCTTTCCATTCATCGCGGCCCAACTTCAAACACCACCTCAGCACGTCGACATGACCCTTGTCTGCCGCCCATCCCCAACAATTCGAGTCACTCCATCTCCAGCGTGCTTCACCCCACACGAGGTCGTTGGTGGTAATGACACGCGAGGTTTCCTTATTTAGGCGTTGTATTTTGCGAGCGTCGACGGGGTCGCAGTGTCAGGCAATGATTGGGAATATGCGCGAAGGTAAGACGACAGCAGGGGACATTTCTTCATGTAGAAGTGTGTGGTTTGAAATTCGCTGGTGGGTAGATTGGCGGGAGTTTTCCTCACAAGGATTGAATGTACCTATCTATGTGTGGTCGTGGGAAGTTCGTCGGTTATGTGGTGGCAGAAAATCTGAAGAAATTTGTGCGTACGGATGAGCGGATGCCGACTGGCGGGCGGTTTTGGTAGGTACTGGCAACCGTCTGAAGAAGAAGAGACGGAAAGCCTGAGCCTCTGGAGGCCGCGCGCGTCTCCTCCGCTTCAACGGTTGCTTGCACTCACCGGTTTTCAATATATAAATGGCCAGAGGGAGTTGCTGCCGGAAACAGCCTTACAGGAGGAACCGTCTGCACGTTTGCTGTTGTTGAGATTGCGGAACGCGTTCCGCAGAGATGGATGATCTGGATGATGGTAGTGCAGGTGGTGGTGGTGTGATGAGAACTGAATCTGTTCTTCTCACAAACACGCTTGCTTTTATACACACCAAGAAGCTTCTTTGTCTCCCATCACTAGCAAGGCTCAAATTCCCTCAATGGCCTTGCCCTCCTTGTTCCCGACAGGAACCCGCGTAATGGATACCGGCTGCTTGGGTCGCGTTACCTTGGCCACATGTAACCAGTCTTTTGCTGCACGAATCCCAATTTACTTTTGCATCTCGTTGGCGAGCGCGAGGCAAGTGCTTCAACGGGGGAAACGTCTCGCGTGGACGGCGTGACGGTAGTCGAGCAGAGTCAACGGACGCATCCGAAGAACCGGTTCGATAACGAGCGAGCGAGGGGTTCCCTTCTTCATTCTTCGCCTTCTGAGCCGGAGTTTCCCTAGGGGTCAATAATGGCTCGACTGAAGAGGCGTTTCTCCCGACCCCAATTTAACCTTTTACCGTGGCCCGCTCAGACCCCGTCACCTATCGTCCCATATGAGCTCATTCGTCTCATCGCTCAATGGAGCCCTCTCGCAACAGCTGCACGCGTTCGTCGTTTAGATCGGACAACGGCCCGGGTGATATTGAAAGCGGTCCTGGGTCTCATCGAGGCCGTTTACCTATGCCAGGAATACGGTCTGAGAGATGCCTTGGGTGAGCTTGATTATCACTCGCTGGAGAATCACCCCGACATCGCCGAAATGTTCTACACGACTTTCGTCAAATGGGGTGCTCCTCCGGAGGAGCCTTTCATCCTCGATGCTTGCGATTTGCTATTTGCACTTCAATGTGGTTCGAGCAATGGCGGCAGCTGGGGTTGACGTCCTGAGTATATTCGAGCAGAAACACAAATGCTTTGATATCCAGCTGAGAAACCTCGGATCTTTCAAGTTCTTGGTTGAAGAGCTAGGATATGGACCAACCGGAGGCGTACTGAGTTTTTGTAGTTCGGCATGGCCAATGGGAGAACGCTGCTTACTTGGTCAGTCGTGGTGCTGACCCCTCCGCCATCGAAGAATCCGCCATTAGCCGGGTCATCGCACGTGATGAGGTCAAAACTTTGGAATGGCTCATGCAAAACCGGGTAGACCTACGGGCAAACGAGATGTTAGAGCGCAGGTTGGAAACGGGTTGTCGTACCCAAGCTGGCATTTTCCGGACGGTTGAGTTTCTGCTTCGACAAGGTGCCGATCCTCTTTTCACCCGGAACGACACAACGCTTTTGGAGCTGGCTGTAGAGGAAGGATTTTGGGAAGTAGCAGGAATGATGCTCACAAAGTTGGATCCCTCGGCCGTTGTAGACTACCACTTGCTGAAATACATCGCCACCGAGGAGGTACTGGTACCCCGGCTACTGCCGCCAGGGGACCCCAACGCATTCAACGGCGCAGCGTTACGTGTAGCTGCATCACGCAACGAACCGGATATAGTGTGTGCCCTTCTTAACCGCGGGGGCGTGCCGACGGAATCGATGCTCCGCGCTGCCATCCAAGACCCGGAACACATCCTGATTCTCCTTCTTCTTCTTCCTTCTGCTCGCAATTATAACATCAGTTCCCTACTGGAGGACGCCTGTCTAGCGCGCAACATACACGCGGGCCGGGTTTTGTTGGAGAGGGCGGAGATGGCTGTTGGTGGGAGTGTCCGGTCCCCATACGGGGCGGACTCGGTGGCAGTCATTGATGGTGGTGGGGATGTGTGGATTGTCAGTTCGGGAAACGGATGATGCGGCGGAGTTGGTGGCATTCCGGCGTACTGTGGTGTAGACAGTGACTGCACTGGTCCGGGTTTTTACCCCTTGCGTGCTTCTTATGTAATGTGGAAATACCCGTCTGCAGTGCAGTTGGGAGTTCTGTGGTGCTGTATTGCGTCTCAGTGTATTGTGTTTGAATATATTCAACGCTTGATACCTGCTTATATCATTGGATGGACGGCATTTGGACGGGTGACGGAGCGCATGGTTCTGTCAAGTGGGAGTGGGGTAGAAGAAAGGCAATACAAAAACGTGGGATGAGACGGTTGATAATGGGTAAGAATGCTGCGTATAGCAACAAAGTTTTCCGGCGCGAAAATCAACTCTGTGGTGAGCGGGCTGGTAGTCGATTCTTTTTGGCCATTTGTGCTTTCCCTTCATTCTGCGGTGCGTGGAAAGAAACGATTCCAAAAAATCGTTTGGGAGCAGAACGAAAAGATGCAGATAAGCTTTGCCGTCGTCCATTTGGATTGCCTGTGGTAGGTCGTAGTCGTAGCTGGAAAATGACGGTTGGATCAAATCTTGGTCGGCTCATCCTGAAGGTTCGGGCATGCCGATACCCTTGTACTATTCCCGCTGGACATATCAGGGACTGCAGCGTGGTACGCCGCACGCGCATTGAGTAAACATTGCCCTCCCGTGCAAAATAAATGTGATGGGCGCTACCTAGTGACCTATAAGCTACTGGATGATGGGAAGGGAAGTTGTGAGCCACCGCGTCTCGGATTGCGGATGGCCTTATACTCCATCAGTAGAGACTGACCTGTTTCTTAGGCCAAGACACGCTGGTCAAATCAAATCCATCTCCGCACGCATCCACGTCCGCCCCCTTTTCCAACAACAGACGGACCACGTCCAAGTGGTTTTTTTCTGATGCCGAACGCAAGGCTTTGTCGCCTTTTGCATGCACATCCGCTCCCTTCTCCAACAGTAAACATACGACATCCAGGTGTCCCCCTCCTGCTGCCCAACGCAAGGCTTCGTCACCATCGGCATGCACA
>JADGKA010000509.1:0-18893 GCA_027604605.1 Borealophlyctis nickersoniae
GGGGAGGGGACCAAGTCTGTTTTTATATACCCTATGGACTCGTGGGTCACCGGAAGATCGCATAAATTATAAAGTACCAGCTCGTTTTGTAGATTTTGTAGAATATGAAGCTTATTTTTGATGTGGACCGAATACCGGAGATTATGTACGTATCCCAAGCGTCGTTGAACATTGAAGACGTATACGCCACTGTTTTGTTGTCATGTCTAGGAAGGCGTTGCTCTCGACCAGAATGCATCCGACGACCGTTCAAACCGTTCGGCATCTGGGGGGATCCCTGGGATTGTACTCAAGTTTATTTTTTTTTCGATGAATTCATCCACGTTTGGTACAAACGAGAGATCAATCCGTTCGTTCAATGGGCGGCAAACAACAATATGGCGGATGGGTTCATGAAAGATTGGGGTCAACGCATGCCGAAAACGTTTCATTTTTTCCATACGTGTGGGGAAGCACGTTCGTCACTTGTCTCCTCTTACCCTGCCAGGCTCCCCAAAATGCAACTTGCGGTGCATATCTCTTCTTGATTGACCTGGCTCATCACGTTGCCGAGCAGTACAAGAGTTCTGCGTGGAGTGAAAAAGGGTTCCACTTTGCTCACTTCATCGCACGGGGGCGACAGCTGAAAGAATGTTTTTGTACCGATTCTCGCTTAATTCCTCTTTTTGTTCTGCCCGACTTGCGGTCCATTTCCGCTGGTCATGACTTGGCTCATCGCATGGCAAACACTTAAAGGGTTCCTGACGGTGTCAATTACGTCGAGTGAGAAAGGTTTCCACTTTGATCACTTCATGGGCCGGCGTCGCAGCTGAAAAGTATTTTTTTGTCCCGATTTCTTGCTTGGGTCCTCTTTCCGTTCACTTGCCATTGCGCAGCGTATGCACTCGGTGGACGTTCCGCCGAATATGGGTGGGAGTGGACCATTTGCAGTTCCACCCTCTCGATGGAAGCCCGTCATCCCAGCCCAGGGTCATTCCAGTTTTGTTTTCCCATCACACTGCACAAGTTCCAAAGGTCAAACCAACTGCGCATCAACCAGATACTGCGCGGCAAGGGTATCCAAGCACGTCAAATGGAAAGAGTTGCGCCTTTTTTTGGTTTCCGCTTGGACCGCCATTCCTTTCCACCACGGATGAGCTTTACCTTGACGCACAATAGATGTCAAGCAGGACGTAACGGAATCAACAATACAGATGCCTTGTTTCAACTACAAATGGTGAGGTATCAAGGATCCTACCCCAACAGTTATTTTTTCCTACCCGTTCTGAGTGGTTAGGCTAGAAAAAAGAATCACCACAGTTGTTGTCGAAATGCAAATACCACGGCGTGTCGATCTTTCAACAAGACATTGCCGTACCATACTCTCTGGGTTCCGCTAACCACTGGTAGGTCCAATTGGGCTTTAACCGACTTTACTTGCTGTGGAAACCCGTGTTGACGGGTGTTGGAAAAAAAAAAGAGGATTGAGAATTTAAGTATTTGCGACATTTGGGTGTCGAGGCAAATGCGCAGTTCAAATTGACCGCCCACGGTTAAGTATGAAATTGGGAAGTGGTGTTGGTTCACTTTTAGTGATCTCACTGGTCCGGTGTTAGCGGGTTAGACGAAAAAAAGGGAGGCTCATGTCTTGATTCAATTCCGTTTGACGTGACCGCGCGTGGATCAATCGTGAAATTAGCGGAAAGTGGTATCGTCTCATCTTGCTGGTTCAGTGTTGGCGGGTGTTGACGAGAAAAAAGGAATGGAGCGTCCAAGCTGACTTGACCGTGCCTGGGTTAAGTATGAAATGGTGTTGTTCCACTTTTAACGGTCCGGTGTTAGTGGGTATGGACGAAAAAGAAAGCACTGAGGCCTCCAGTTTATGACCTAGCGGCAACATTTGATCAGCGAATCAGAGCTGTTTGACGTGGACCAATCGTGACATTAGCGGAAGGTGGTATCGTTTCTGTCTTGCTGGTTCAGTGTTGGCGCGTATTGACGAAAAAAAAAGGAATCGGGGATCAAAGCCCGTGACTTGCGACATTTGGTTGCCCGAGGCAAGACGTGAGCAGGCGCGAATTAATCATGAAGTTGGCTGGAGACCGCTCATGTTGTGATACCACGGTTTTGCGTTGCAGGCTACAGCAACCAACCATTCGTAAGACGGTGCCCGACTCCTTCATGCAAACAGTCCCACTGCTGGGAACCAAAGTCACGTAACCTCCCAAAGACCGCTAATGTCCGGCCATGGCATGGTTCGGGTACATTGATTTCTCCCTTTCGCGTACCTTCTTTTTTAAACCGCACCACTCCCACCGGACGCGCTTTACTCCCCTAATCTTCTCACCCGCAACCCCATGAGAAATGCCGTCGCAATGTTACTTGGTTATGAGTCCCGGGGGTTCCGGGGAAATGGTTCTATCCCTCTCTCTTTCTAAGATGTTCTGAGCACAGTCGCACTTACCTCTGTCCTTTACCGTACCCAACGTACGAGTACTGAGGAACGTCACCTCTTCTATCCAATCTCATTTTTTTTGCGCTTGTACTCCTCTAGGAGATGTTCCCTTTTCGTTTTGTGAAGCGATTGGTGATTCTTTTGCTGAAGGTAAATTAGTGTCAGTTGTTGACCCGTAATCGACGCGGCGGGGTTGTGAACAATCCACCCCTTGTAATGGAATCTGGTCATGTCAAACGCCTTTTTTTTGGGTGCACCGTTTGTAGGACTGTGCCGGCTTTTAAGCAAGCACAGTCGCATATTAGAGCAACCGACCAACGCAAAGCAAAACAAAATCATCACGGACAATTGAACATACTCCGGTTCGTTTTGGGCGTGAGCAGAAAGAGATGAATTGATGTTGATTCTTAGGATGAAGGCAAACGAGGGTCGGTAATTGACGCGGCGAAGTTGCTTGAACTATCTGCCAGAGGTCATGCGCTTCGTCTCGGGAGAGAATTTTTTTTGAGCCGATTTAACGATTCGTACGCCGTCGCACATAGAAGCAACCAACTATTGTTACGAACGGTGCCGGTTATTCAAGCAAGCATATAAAAGCAACCAATGATTCGTAAGACGGTGTCCGCTCCTTCCAGCCAAACAGTCGCATATAAAATCAACCAGACAAAACGCAAACACAAAAGCACCACAAATAATTTTTTCTCCACCGCTCAACACACTCTTTTTATATTTTTATACCGTTTATCACACACTCACTGTTTTTTATCATCAAAGAAATCTAACACACGGGACACACGATCTACATAGAAAACACGGCACCTCCCCTCCATCGTTTCTTCCGTGCAAGAAGAAACGCCAAAACAGTACAGTTCTACACATCTAGCGGACAGGACCGGCCTGTCCGCGGCAGGGGGTATCATGAGGGGAAGGAGGGTGCCTAGTCGACGCGGACACGCGAGGATTCGTCGATGCAGTTGACTTTAAGTGGGGTGGCGGGGGCGACGGATGTGACTTTTTGGGAGAAGGGTCTGTGGAGGTTGTTCCTGTGATTTTGTGAAAAAAAGGAGAAAGAGTGAGTGGAAAGTAGAAGGCGAGGCCGCCGGGGGAAAGGCAAGGAAAAGGCGAGTACGTACCAAACGGAAATAGCCATCTGCTCATGCGCCCTCTGCGCGGGATGGAAACAATCCACATCACTAATCAACGACACTGGCCACTCCCTCAACTTGATCCCCGTGAACCCGGGATCCATGGTGATAGCAAACGTATCCTTATCCATCCTCCCAACCTCCGAATTAATCTCATTCACAATCTTCGCCAACCGCTGGTTATAATTCGTCACCAACTCGTCCATCTCCTGCCGCGTCGGCGCGCCCTTGTCGCCCGCCAGGAACGCGCAGGAACATTCAAAGACTAACCCGATGTTGCGGAGGCCGCTGCACCAGGGGTCCTTGTGGGTTAGGTCCCAGACTTGGGAGACGTTGAAGTGTTGGATCACGTTGACGACGACGCGGGGGATGCGGGTGCGGATTTTGGTGATGACGCCGCGCATGAGCATTTCGTATTTGTCTGGGTGGGGGGAGGGAGTGAGGGCGGTGCAGCCGAGGCAGGCGTCGTTGGCGGAGATCATGAGGTTGATGAGCTGTGGGTGGTGCGGTTGGGGAACTGATGAGCAAAACTAGTCCTGCATGAAATGGTTGCGAAAATGCAGGTTTGCTTTTACCTTCCAGTCCTTTTCAAAGTTAATCTCGCTCTTGGTCTTCATCTGTTTTACCAAGTAATCCACCTCTCCGGCAACATTGCTCACCAGCGCACCGGACTGCGCACCGTTCAGCTGATCCACTTGCGGTTTGTATTGGAAAGGCGGGCACAGAGCACCCCAGCAGATCTCGGGAAAGTGCGTTCCGGTTGAGGCACCGATGATGTCGGGCTGGTACTTGCGAATGATGTTGGGGAGGGTGACTGCGCCCGGGTCACCGCCCATGGAGAAGGCGATACCGCGGTCCTCATTGATGGCCGTGATGGGGTAAGGGAATTTCTTCTCCTTGAGACCCTTGGCGAACCATCCTGCCGTGATACTGTCTCCAAGACCCGCAATCACTTTGAAGTCGTCGATTCGCAAGTCGCGGACCGTGGTAGGTGGGGATGCGCGTGGGGGAAGCGCTGGGCATGACCGGATGACCTGGAGTGCATCGGACGGGGGGATTATTGGCCACCCTGGCGGAGGCTCCAATTGGCCACCACCCTGGGGCAGAGCTTGCGCGGACAGCGCGGATGCGAGGATGAGGGAGACTGCGAAACGGGCCATAGCGTGCGAGGGACAGGGAGATGATGATCAGGCAGGGGAGGGACCGATGGGGGAACGAGGGAAGGGAAAATGGGCATGATTTTATATGTGGTTCGCGAAGGCATGCATGGAGATTGACGAGAAGTTGATCCGTGTGTTCAGGTTCTCCGCTCCTTCCAACTGCTCGGACTTTGCACGACTGTTATGTCGAATTTGGCGCCTGCAGCAGCATCATCTTCCTCGGCGCTCCGTCCATGCAAACTCACGAGCAAAATTTTTGCAAAGAAAAGGGCCAGTTGCTTTGGCTTCTACCATTTTCGACTTATCAAATTCAGTTTCCGCAGATTTCCCTGCTTGGCCTGCTGTAAGAGTGTTCAATTGGTGGGTGGGGGGTGTTCGAAATTTTGGCCTTCTTTCTGTGCGCAGCGACGCGTTTGTGTTCCCGGGGGGCTTGGGGTAAACATACCAGAGCCTCGTTGCTATGGATACAATTAGAGGAAGCCACCCCGCTTGGAGCTTCGCGTCCCTCGCCTGAACACCTGAACACCATCCTCGGTTCACCGAACGCAGTCAATTTCACTGCCTCATTTCGGTAATGGGCGGGAAACCTGCGTCGGCTAGATAGATCGTAACACGAAGCGTGCGCTCACGCAACCGCACGCTACCCCAGGTGCCTTCGGAGGAAGGTTATTGCTTCCATTTTGCTTCTTGCTCGACCTCGGTCCAAAGCAGGAATCAGCCTAATCTATTTCGCCGTGAATTTCAAACGAAAGGAAAGGGCAAGTGCATACGGCTAAAAGAGGTGCCCCTCGTGCCCCACCATAGATGGTAGTCCAAAGCCCGGACCCAAGGGCACTGATTGCCTCCGGCCTATCCTAAACCTCGTTCACACTTTCGTGTGTCCAGAAAGCGAGGCCGTTCTGGTCACGAGATGGGATGCCCATTCCATCTCGTGTCTGCGTTTGTCGACACCCGTCTTGGGTTCGGTGTCGACGGGAAAAGTTCGTTCTCCGAGGTGTTCCGGTCATATATTGTAACCACTCCGTAAAATACCATTTGCATGGTTGGTCCAGTGGCAGAATTGCCGCCTGCCAAACGCAGTCCGCGGCAGACCCGGGTTCGATTCCCGGACCATGCACTGGATAACCTGGTCTACGCATTCTTCCCTTTTTGCGCAATTGATCTACTTTTTCTACACTGCGTCCACTCTATCAAAGGGGTCGTCGAACGAGGTCCGGCAGCAGTTGGTGACACCTTTTTTTTTTCTACAATGAGCAGTGTTTTAGCACTGCGTACACCTTCTATCAAAGGGGTGGTCAAACGAGGTCCGGCCTCAATCTGTCGTCCCGAGAATGATAGACAGTGCGGCGACGTTCGCAATCTTCAAGTGACGGCTTTGATTGTGGAAGGCACATCGGGCACACCCAGGTATCCAAAGCCTGTCAAGTTGTGCATATTTCTTCGGCATCCTCGCCCATTTCTATGCTCTTCCATCGGCGCCACAAAATGGAGCCAATATTGGGAGCAATGAATAAATAGCGGGAGTGACATATTTCATCAAAATGCACGGAGGGCACATAGCCGGTTTGAAAGGCAGAGAGAGGAAAGCGAAACGTTGCGATATCTTCTCAAAATGCGCGAAGGTCTTCCCAAATTGGTTACAATTTCTTTTGTTGAATGTTGGTTTCGATTTGGAGGAGGCCTATGAGGAAGTGGGCCTCATCCTTCCACGACGCTGGCGCCAATCGAGTGGGGCCGCTCTACGGATTATGAAAAACTAAAATCGTTTGACGGCAGAGCAAAAGTTCAACAACCCTGTAGCGGTTTTCCGTCCCATTGGGCAGCTTTCAAGCACAACGGAACCGAAGGAGAAAAAAAGTTGTTCGTGGAGGGGAGTTCTAAGGACTGTGAGCTTACCGCTACCCAGTACGGCTCACGCTGGCGCACTAGAGCTGTTCGTGCTGTCCGACCATCATTGAACAAACCTTCATTGGTCAGGAGCGGGCATGCTACCGTGTTGCATTGAATGGCGCAACGAGAGGTACAGCGGACGAAACTGGACGAACTCTTCGTACGCGAGGGCGTCAAGGTCTCCAAACGTACATCACGGGCCATTTTGAAAGGAGAGTTTCCTTTTTTGTGGGGTTTTTTGTTGGGGCACGTAGCCTGATTGGAGTTTGAGAGTACCATCAAAAAAACGTAATCAGAATGTACGAAATGGAGTCGAGCCGCATTTGCGCTATAACTCTATGAAACCGTGTCAGATGTGGTGGGTATCAAATCACGGAAGTTCATGACCATGGCCTAACAAACGACGAAGTGGCAGCGGTAGCAGGGAAAAAAGAGTGACCGTACATCCGTGGGTGTCATTTCATTTAATACCAGTACGGCGCGGTTTTAGGCCACCGCACGATCTGTCTTCACTCGATATTGACCGCCAACCAGGGGTATCTTGCAAATCCCTACTGACCGGCCCGTCTCGAACGCTCGACTCCTTTACTTTGGCATCGCACGAGTTGCGATATTCATTGCTTTCCATCGAACAGTTGCAAACGTGGCAGGAAGACGAAACATGCTTTGAATCGACGTGTAAGTGGTCGGAACAAATTTTGTTTTCGGTCTGGACCTCCGCCCCCACTTGCTATTACCGGTCTTTGACGATTGGTGGTCTAAGACACCTTAGAAAATCAGAGAGCATTTGGGAACAACGACTACAATTGAAGAGAAATTTGGTGTGGAGCCGCGCGAGTTGTCCGCACAATATCTTTCTTTACCCTCAGCTTGTCTTAGTTTTGGGCGCAGAACCTCAAGTGGTAGATACCCCCACAGCGGAAGCGTTTTACGGTGGGGTCGTGTCACATAGCATCCATTACAATTCTGTCTCACATACGCAGACGGCGTACGCCTACACCACGACGCACGAGGGTCTCTGCTATTGTATGGGTTAGCTTACAATCCCAGTGACCAGCCGGGCCCAAACACGTTGTGGATTGCCATTGAGTAGTACTTGCGAGCGACGCCGGACACCACAAACAGGGTCTGAATGAACTTGAACGATATCGGAACACCTTGCATAGGTACTGGCGCTCTTGCGAGATACAGTCACAATCCCAGCTTCTGTCACACGAAAGCGCGCGTTTCTTTTTTTGGCCCACCAGACGGAAGGACACGTTTGTCAACGTTCCTACGTTGGCCCCGCAAGAGGTTCGAGGCAACCGAGGCAGGAAGATGAATGTCGACACGAAGAACATTCGTATCTCTCAGCGGGCAGCCCGGGATTTTTTTTTGTTTTTCGGCCTGGCCCGACTCGCTTTGACCGGTCTTTGATTATTGACTGCTGGGCTATGAAAATTAAGATATCATCGAGTCCATAATGGCGATGGGAACAAAAGAGCAATAAAGGGCAAATTAGTCGTGGAAGCGAGCTCCCGTTTCTATCTGCGAATTTGGGGTTTGCTTTTCCTTTTTTTTCCGCATCGGACAGAAGGGTACGTTTATCGACTTTCCACCCGGCATATTCTGGAAACGAAACGTCCTCATTTGCAATCCCTGTACTGGTCAGCGGTGGTGTTCCCCTCGGCCTGGAGTCCGCTTTGCTGGTTGAGCCCGATTACTATTTTTTGGTTCGTCTTCGCTATGCTGGCAGTAGGAGATGTGGTCAACAGAACCGTACACAACCTTGTTTCCCCGTCATAAGAACGTCGGAACGAGGTGAACGAAGGGAAGGAAGCGTTTCGTCGAACGGCTGCTCCAAAGGTACGACTATTTTTCGAGTATCTCCACATGCCGGGGATCGTCTTCAGAAGCGCCTCCCAAGCAAAAAATGGCCAACATGTCGATCATGATAAAGAACGAGGGAGGATATGATCGATACGATTCTCGGTTGTTTTTGACTGCCTCTTGCTTCTCAATGACTCCTCCCTTCTCCACTTTCGCTTCATCCGTCTAATTTTCAAAGCAATCTGTCAGGAAAAGAAGAACAGGACTCCTAACCTCAAAAAAAGACGGACCAGATCCACAATAGCTATATCTAGCAAACGAGCCCCAAGAATAAGTTGTTGCTGCGGAATGTTTACAAAGCTGCCTGTAATGTCTCGTGGAATGGTCACTCATCAGGCACGAATTTTGTCTGCAAGTCTGCAAGGGTATCCGAGGGAACCCTTCCGCCCAAACGGGGACAACCGTCGAAGCTTGGATTACGCCTTTGAAGATGAACTTCTAGGTTGCGCTTGTGTGAAAGGAACACTTAGTTGACAATGCCAGACAAAGACCAAGGGGCTGTGTGAGGAACAGCGCAAGCTGCGAGCTGCGGGCGCAGTTCCGGCTGGCTTTCTTTTGCCCGGTGTGCGGATACCTGCAATCGCACTCAAAGCACCCAAAGACGCAATACATCAAGTGCAATTGTCTTGGTTGGCAAAATACTTTCCCAATACCATGGGTGTACGAAGGGGCCCTGCCGTCGCACTGAATAGCAAGGGTGACACTTTGCGTTGTGAACCCAAATGAATACCAAACATCAGTCCAGGAACGACCCACGCCGTTTCGGGGCCACTCACCTCCTTTCCGCGGGATTAAAAATGCCGCCTTCAAAATAGCGCAAAGAAAAGCTTTTTTTTGCTCCCTTTGAAACCATAGTTTTGCGGCGGATACCCTCAATGAGAGGGCCGCGCAGAGTGGTAGTAACCCAGAGACTGGACAAAGACAAATTTGCAAATGAGTGAACGAGGTCGGATATACGTTGTAGCAGACAATATTCCAGGAGGAAAAATTGTCGAGCAAAAAGAATCACGACAGCTTGGATATCCCGCCTTGCTCTTGAAAGTGTGCCCGGGAAGCGAGTCTTTGTAATGCTCAGTTCATGATGACCTGGATAATGGGACGAGATGGACGGCGTAAAGCAGAGGAAAAACAGAACACTGCCGTTGTGTCCGTCCAAAGCGAAAGTGTGGGGTCCTTTATCCGTATCTCGCTTCATCGCATCCATCAGCAGGAACGTGGTGCAAGGCAACTGTCGTTACTTCGCCGCTCCATGTTCCGGGCCTACCAACCCGTGCTGGGAACGTGAAAGAGGGGATTACACTTGTGATAGAGTTATGGCGCGCGTCTGGGGAGTGAAATGCAGTTGGGTGACCAAACCTTCTGTCCCGCAATACACGGTAAGCGCAGTGTGGACGACGGAGCAGGCAGAAAAAAAATTGAGCCGCATGCTCAACAGCCGGCATACAAGTATGGATGCCCCCCTGCCGGTTTCTGTTATGAATGGTTCTTTCCAGTGTGCGGTCGACGGTAACCTATGTGCACAGTGGACACATTTGGACTGCGCCAAAGACAAAACAGGAAAAAACCAGGAGCTTTGGTCTATGGAGGGCACGGGGAGCAAAGGCCGTCCCCCTCTTCGCGATCTGAAAGAATACTGTTCGGAATGCTCTCACCTATGTCGAACCATTTTGTTTACAGTTTTCCTGAAGGGCATCCACTGTGCGAGCCTCATCGTACTGTGCACCCCATCGCATCTTTTTCGTCCTTTGCATTGGAGTACTTGGGAATCCATACATTACGTTTGCGTTTGGACGCTAACTGCTTCGCACCTGAGGATTTGTAAAGGCAATGTGTTCGGATGGCCGAAAGGACCTGCGCAAAGGAAAAAAAACAGACTAAACCCTACAAGTGTTGAAGGGGCATAAAGGGTATCCATCCCTTGACCACCTTATGGTCCGCCCAATGGAAAACGCCCACTGTAATGACAATGCACGACAAAGACAAAAGGGGATATGTCAAAAGTTTCAAGGCGTGTAGTTTTGTTTTGCGCAGGTGTTTACACATGCACCCAAAGCTTGATGAAAGCGAGAGACGGTGGTTGTCACTGCCTTTATCAGGAAAATACCTTCTCGCTGGATACAATGCCACAGGAGTATGACCCTGCGCTGCGAGCTTCATCAAATATCCATGGTACGGGTACCCAATGAATCGAAGTTGCTTCTCGCGTAAAGGAGGCAAGTAGCCCCAAAACGACGTGAGTCCAAGAGTGAGATTTTTTGTGGTCTGCGGTTCATGACAACGCGAACGAAAAATAAAAGAAAGCCCAGCACTTGCATGCCGTCACGCACACTCATCAAGGCGAACATGCGTGTCCCCCGCGTGTTTTCATTCGTACCGTCCAAACCGCTTGCTTCCTTCCATCTGCACGAATTTCGGAAAAATTCTCGAGGGAGTGGCCGCTACATGAGGCAGGACCATGTTTGTTGCCTTCTAACCGCGCCCAGAAATTGATAGTGTGCCATCAAACTGTAGAGTCATGGTCCATTTCCTGCAGTGACATTCAGTCGAGGCAAAATTCATTTTTTCCAAGGAACGCGGTGGGCACAATGGAAACGAACCATGAAATCTACGAACATCGGACAAAAAAAGGTCTGGTCAGTCACTCTTGCTTGATGAGGATACATCCCTCCGGGCCATGTGCACTTCGAGCGATTATGTACAGTTCAAGCAGTTCTTTGCAATGTGCACTTCGAGCAATTCTTCGCCATGTACAGTTCAAGCGCTTCTTTGCAATGAGCAGTTTGTGCAGCCTGGGCCCAACAAGCAACTGGACTGCGCAAGACAAAAAAAATCAAAACCGAAAATCAGTTAACGAAAGGGCACGGTGAGCAAGGCCATTATACTTTCCGCTAGTTTAACATTCGTCTTAACGTGTTCACCATCCTCTTATCTCGTCTGAAAGACTGTGTCCCTTGCCATAACTCGGATACCCATCTTATGTGTCAGCTTAATTCATTTTCTCCCCGCCAGTCGCGGATTCCAGGAAATGGTACCGCATGGTTGCGGGACACCCCATTCATGCACCTGGGATATCTGGCTGGCTAGTCCAGTAGCGGTGTGATTATGTGGCCGCAGGAGCACAGTCGGCGAAGTGGAAATGAGCGCAAGCGTCCAGTGTGCGGGTTAGGCCCAGCGTGAAAAGCGCTGCATAGCATTCGCTTCTTCGGCATATTTCAGGTTTTTTGCGCCAACTGGACGTTCGTTAACGTGAATACCTATCCAAAAGCCATGAAAGTGTAAAGATAGTAATGGTAACTGAAGCCGTTAATGTCGGAACAGGTCCATGAACAAGTGAACGCCTTTTGAAATTCAGCACGTCAGGCCGCAAAAGTTGCGCCGCCCTCCCGGAGAGTCATTATCAGGACCAAGGCTGTTGTCACCCAATCATGGGGTTTGGCCTAGGGTTAAGGCATAAATTACCTGAAGAATGCCGGTTCAGCACGACCAAAAAAAGGTGGACTTAACCTCGCCTATGGGGCAGGAGCATTGCGCAGTTGTTGACCAGCACCATCGCTTTTGCCTCAAATTAGCTGCCTGCTTTACTCCGTCACCGGTTTCAGCTTCAGAGCGTGTCTCCCGAATTGACTACATATGACTGGAAGTCCCAAAAATTGACTGTTGCTTGAGAGTTTGGACAGGCCACAATTTCGCTAGAAGCGTAGCATTGTGCCGGGGATAAAATGACAATGGTTTTAGCGGTTGACCATGCACATGCTGATGTAAATTATGGTATGAAAGGGAAAGTATTTGAATCTGACACAAGAGACGGCAAACAATATACAGGGTCAATGCAAGGGGACGCCCTTGTGGTCGCTGCCACGAAAACCCTTATTGCGGATCTGAAAGTGCCGCACGATACAATGCCAGCCTTCGTTATGATTTCTTGGAACGGAAAGCCCCGCGCGTTGGAACTTTTTGCAGGCGGAGAGGCAGCTGAATGTGTGAACTGGTCAAAAGGAGATTCAATATTTAGACCGGCCGAAAAAAAGGGGTGTCATGAGACATTCATGGAGCGCAGTTCTTTTGATCTGTGGCGCTTTCCGCGTCGGGTGGTTCAGCAACCTTCGATCCGCACGCATTTCTGGGTTGCCTAGTTGTGCCTGGGAACCAAGCCCTTTTCCATCCGCCGACAAAAAATGATTTAAAAACGTGGTCTAAATGGAAGACGCAGTAGTTGATCTGAATCCGTTTTCGCGCTAGGTCCGAGCAGACCAATGGTTGTTGGTCCAATTTGAACCACCTCAGTTTTCGCATAACACGAACGGTGGAGGTGCCTAGCGTTGAACGGTGTGGTCAACCTGAAAAAAAACCCACTTCCGAGCAATGAATGTACCGCGCAGTTTCCCGCTAATTATGCGCGGTGCTATACCAATCCCCGTGTGGCGTAATGGGTAGAAGGTGTTAACTGGTCAATGGCGACAACATGGGCGGTTACGAGTCGCAAAAAATGTATTCTACCCGTTCAACCCTTATGGACTGCGCTCAGTCCTCGACCTCCGCCGTCGAAGGTTTTCGCTCCAGTCAGGCAATCGCCGTGTCTTTTGAAGGAACTCTGGATGTGACTCGATTGACGCACACTTTCTTCTGAGCGACGAACCCGAAAAGGGAGGATCCCTCATCGAATCGCCCCCGCTTGACTGGAGTGCGCAGTTGTTAACAAATAAATGCACAGTAGGTTACAAGCAGCCCCAGTTCTCCGGAGCGTAAATGTTGCTGTGTGAGAGAAAGGTAGGATTAGATTATGGGGCAAAAAAAAACGTTTAGTTTCATGGGAGCGCTATGGGCTGCATAGTACGGTAGTCAAGCTGCGCCGCAATTCCGTTGAACGGCATTTGTGTCTTCCGAGCGGTCCGTTGATATGCAACGCACCGCAGGTAACAGGTTGACATGCGAAACACGGACTGGGACAGAACTGACGGCTGAAAAAAAGGAATCGGTCACAAAAAATGAAGACCTCTCGCCTACAGTTACGAGCGCTGGACAACGCGTTCGCACTTGGAATTCACTTTCCCAGTTCCAAGGACGAAATGCGCTGAAGGTTTGATCTCTTCCCTACGCTCCGTTCCTGGACAGCAACAAACGGCATCAAAAGCTTTACTGGAGAGGGTTCACGTGAATACGGAAAAAGAGAGGACTGTCACCAATGTACAAGAAGGTCACCAGTGGTCAAGTAGAATGCGCAGTGGTTGACCAGTGTAATGTTTCGAGCGGGGTTTTGCAATCATTTACCCTCGCAAACTCCGGGTCATGGGACACGAAGGTAAGGAAACTAAAAATGTAACCTAGCTCTGGGGGATGCAAACCCGAACAAGTTCAACGTCTTGTTTTGTTCACAACGGGCCCGGTAGAATGCGCACACAGTGATTCGTTTGCTCCCCTCTCTAAAACGTTGTTTTACGACAACAACCGGTAACCCGGAAAGCCGAGTTAAAGGTTGCAAAAAGCATTCACCAGCGTTTCCTACCGCCTGCGCGGTATCTAACACATACCGGAAATTTGATCATCCCCAACGCGACTGTCTACTACTCATTGATGAGGCCGCTGGCGCCGTTCTGCCCTTCGGCTCTTCAGAAAGAGGGCGCAAAATAATCTGTTCTCTCTGCGATCGCATAACGGGTCAGTACCTATTCGTGTCGCTAACCGTTCTGCAACTCGTTCCACCCATCTTTCCCACTGGGTATCCCGGAAACCTTCGATTGACCACGTTGGCAACTTGCCTATCCAACCTTCCCGAATTCACCTGGGTATTATTTCATCCCGTTTTGCGCTGAACAATGGTGGCGACGACGGACCCCAAAAAATATCTCGCCGCATTACAGGCAGTAGAATTGCGCAGTCGTTAGATCTGCTGTTTTCCGGGTAGGATTGGCAGCCCTTAATCCAGCAAGTGATACATATCCTGGAAAGGGAGAAGCACTTGAAAATACACATATGGCCGTGGAAAAAAGGAAAAAAGGTCCTTCATTGGAAATGGAAACCCATGTGTTGCGGTCTTGACCACTCAGCGTGGTACACCTCCGTCAACGCGTATTTCCGAGCATCACTGGACAGTTATATTCGTCAAATTTCCACCCACCCAAAGACGAAATGTGGACCACAAAAAAAATTCATCCAGTATCGAATACCTGGTACAATGCGCCGGGGTCCTGCCGTGGCCCCTGCGCAAGTCGCCTTCAATTTGGCATTAGTCGCAAAGCGGCCGCATTCATTGAATGTTGCGCGCTACTATCAGTCCACTTTCGTTCACAGAAAAAGTCAGTCAGCGTACACCAGAACCACATAATCGAACGCCTGTTGTATGACCAAACGCCTGGTTGTTGATCTCCAGCTTTCCTGCATCACTTGTGCGGCGCCTTAACCTATCCTCGGCTTTCAGAACGGATTTTGGGAGTGCACCGTTGACGGATAGGGTGGTAGTGAAACGAGCAGTGGTTACAGTTGAAAAAAAAATATGTGTGGCCTTCACGAATTGCGCAGAAGATGCCCTGCGTACTTTCACGGCCATTCACCACGCGGAACGATATGCGTCCAGCCAGCGGTCCCCTCACATGGATAGTGAGTTAGCAATGGAAATGCTAAACGGGACCCGGGAAAAAACAGACGGTCGCAAAAAAGGGGCGTCAGGGGCTCAGCGCATACGTACAGGTGCAACCAGTTGGGTGGACCTGCGCGCAGTTTCTAACTCTGTTTGTTTTAATGGGCGCGAGGAGTCGAAAGCTAACCTCGGAAAACTTTTGGGGTACGCTAATTAAATGAAACGCTTTCGACCCGCCTAGAAGGGTGCAATACTTGACCACGTGTCGTGTTGTGGGCGGGGGTTTCCTCCCGTCTCCCTCCCCATGGGTTTTTATGGCATCAAGAGTCAATTAACTCGCGAACGTTTCCGTTCACACAGGCCTCGAAATTAAGGTAACGTGCGACACCGTCCTCCAGCGTAATGCGCGCAGATTGTTGTCCCCACCCCGCCTTCCGGGTGGGTTTGGGGCGGGTTCCTCCAGCCAGCAGACATGGTGCTTAAAGCACTATTACGGTATAGAAACTGCACGCCGCAACATTCGGCCACGCGCCAACCGGGAAAACGGAGCGTATGAAACTCAACAGAGTGCGTAATCATGTACCCGCTCTCCCATCCAGGCGGTTACCTTCCTTTTTTTGCCTGCCTCAGGCAGGCTGTCACAATACTATGCGTCACTTCACAGGTGTTCAATGTGACGGGGAGGTCGAAGCTGCCGTCGGAGTGTGGGGGAGTGGGTTGGAGAGCGCCCGTAGTTCACCTAAATTGTGTATGGCTGCGCGGCAAGTCAAACGCCCAGCAACAGCCGTCCTCCGTCATGTGGAAGGTCAACAGGGCGACTGCGCACGCTCCCGAAACGTGCCCACCTCTTGGAGTGTCGATGAATGAAACGGACAATATGCCACCCCACCCCATTGGCCGCGATCAGAATGGGGAACAGTTCCACCTTTCGTGAGAGACCAGGCCGGCCTTCACGGCAATCACAATGCGCAGTTATTGGCCGGCACCCGTGTTTTCGCGGAGTTTTGCCGCGCATTTTTCAGTGCCATCCGGAATGCACCTCTGAATTTAAGGAGGTTAGCGCTGACAGTAGGCAAGCGCGGAGATGAAGTTTCTGCAAAATACGACACATTCCCAAACACCGCTTTGGTCTTGAACTTGCACTCTTCTTTTGGGATGGCGACCGGAGCCAAAAGGAAACATCCAAGAGAGTCCAAGCTATTCTGATAGTGCATGGTCCGGGAATCGAACCCGGGTCTGCCGCGAACTGCTTTTTGATGGCAGGCGGCAATTCTGCCACTGGACCAACCATGCGATGAATTTCCTGTTGGTTACGGTCAATAAAGAGCTAGTCCAGTCCCTGTGTGATCCTCGGATGTCAGTGGCTGAGGTCGTGGAACACAGGGAACACAGAAAAACCTGCGGATTGCCTGCGGCCGGGACCGGAGACTCGGGAGGTTCGCTTGCAGAACGGGGCGGGAAACATAAAAAAGGACACCCTCAACTCCGTTTCCCATCTTCGCAAAACCTAATTAGCATCTTACCATCTAGATATTTTAGAAGAAATAACCACCAAACCCCCTATTAATTGCAAAACACCATGCGCTCCTTCACCGCTACCCTCCTCGCCCTCCTCGCGCTCTCCTCCTCCACTTTCGCACAGAGCGTAAGAAAAGAACACTTCACCTTTCTACTCACGCCGTCCCATTCCCCCTCACCTGTTTCTTTCCTTTAGTGCACCGACGCCCAAGCGCAATCCCTTTTAACCCGCTTCACCAACCTCATCCAGGCGTGTGGCAACGATGTCAAGTGTCTGTGCGGAGAGCCGGTGAATTTGATCAAGCAGAACCAGGCGTGTTTTACGCAGAATGGGGCGGCTGAGCAGGCGTGAGTGTCGTGTGTGTTTTTTGGTTTGGTGGGAGATTGTTCGTTGCGCGCGTAAAAAGTTCGTGTTCGAAGACGCGCAGGCGGGATGCCGTGAGAAAGACTGTGTGGGGTTCGAAGGAGCCGTGGGTTCGCGGGAGCAAATAATTTGTTGAGAGGATTCATACGCGGCAGCACCCAAAATGCATGCCAGATATTGGGAGGGTCAACGAAGCGCAATGCTACATATCGACCAATTCAAGCCGGAATTTCACCTCGCACATCACAATCTAACCTCTCCTCCTACACAGCAACAACTTCATCACCCTCTGCAACGAAAACACCGGCAGCGGCACCAGCACGCTCCCGACCGGCAGTGGTACCGGAAGTGGTAGCCCGGGCAACCTCCCCGCCGCCACCGGCATCCCCGTAGGCGGCAGCTCCGGCACTCTCCCAGCCGCCACCGGCATTCCCACCGGCACATCCACAAACGCCCCCGCAAACCCATTCGGCGCAAAAAACGTGGGAAACAAGGTGGAAACCGTCGTGTGGGCGGGTGTCGTCGCAGCGGCGGGTGCGGCTGCTGTTGCGTTGATTTGAGGGACCGGGTTTTCTCGATCTTTTCATAGTTTTGGTTTCGTCTGTCCTACCTATTACACGGGACTGTACGTCTTTTTAGATTCGCATTGGGTTAGTGCATTGGGTTAGCGCATGGGAGTGATGGATGTAATGGAACGTAGTTTTGTATGGAGCTACTCGAAAGAAAAATATACATATATATTTGGAGACGGTGAAATATCAAATGGGCTCAACGTTGCGTGGGGGGTGTTGAGATCCGACGTGTTTGTCTCTGGAGATGAAGTCATGGATTTGATTTTCGAGGATACGTACGTTCCCCCGGTTTGTGGAGGTTGGGCTGGTCGATTTTTACACTTACATCTCCCGCATCGGCACCATCCATGGTGGTGGATGCTCCTCCCTGGGTGTCCTCGCGGCAGGTGCGGCTGCTGTTGCGCTCATCTGACGGGACGGTGTTTTCATAGTTTTTGTTTCGTCTGTCCTACTTATTACATGGCACTTAGATTTGCATTTGGTTAGCGCATGAGGAGTGATGGATGTAATGGAACGTTGTTTTGTATGGAGAGATACTGGAAGAAAAAATAAACTTTTTGGAGACGGTGAAATATTGAATGGTCCTAGCTCTTTCGTGTACGCACAACGTACCTTTGTCGAACGGGAAGGCTGTTGTCCTTACATATGTGCATTCAAAGTTGTGTACGTACCCGGAAACTTGAAAACTCAAAGCCGCGTACTCACCCACAAAACAGGGAACGAAAACCAGGGATCGATGAGCCGGGATATTGGAGCGGCTCAAAACTGTATTTCGAATGTCATCTACCACTCATACCCGACAACCTAGTGAGACTAGCAACGTCCAATCAGCGTTCCACCCCAGACGTTGCAACGACCTTATCAGTCCTGTATCAGTCCGTGCTGGTCTTCCGGCCTGGGTATCCAGATCCTGCCTGAAATTGGAAACGGGTTATCAAGCGTTTTCGACCTCTGAGAATGCAACCACCCCACTCGATCAATCCCACAATCAATGCATTGATCGTCTCAGGAGTAACCTCTCCCCTCCTCTGTGCTTACCCGCACCAGACGAAAAGGAAAAGCAGCCAGTGAATGGATATCACGGACGCGATAACTCTGCAATGGAATTCTCAGCCTTCAAACCACCCCCACTCCCTGCACCAGGCGCAAAACGCAAAAAAACCGTCCAAGTCGCCAGGCTGTAAAAATATACAAAATAGAATCTACACGGCAGCTGCCTAGCCCCAACATCGCAAGTCCGCTTGGAAAAATAACCAAAAAGGAACCATTATGGTAGTCAGTTCTACCGCCAGTGCATGGTCCGGGAATCGAACCCGGGTCTGCCGCGAACTGCGTTTGGCAGGCGGCAATTCTGCCACTGGACCAAC
>JADGKA010000510.1:0-18883 GCA_027604605.1 Borealophlyctis nickersoniae
TCAAGGTCGGGACCAACGTGAGGTTAGATATGAGTGGAATAGATCCAATTTCAGTCAACGATGTCACAGGGAAGATCTCGCTTTCTATCGATAGTACGTTGAAAGTTGAGGCTGGTAAACTCTCCGTTGTTCCGAAACAATTAAACGGAGGCGATGGGATTCTGATAGCCGATGATCAGATAAGTTTTCTTGGAGATCTTCATCATTTTGACTATGTGAATGGCCAGATGAAACTTCGGTTGAAAGATGGCGGAGGTTTGCAAAGCGATATGGAGGGACTGTTTCTGAATCTAAAAGGGGAAGATGGTATTCTTTTTGATGGGGAGACCGTGCGTTTATTGTTCAACTTGAAGGATTTCAAACTTTCTTCTGAGGGAGAACTTCAGTTAAACCTCTCCGATACCTTTACTACATCTTCAACTGAAGGTTTAGATATCCGAGTGGATAACGCAACCATCAAGAAGGACGCTTCAGGATTAAAAGGAGGCTATGTGGCAAAAGCAAGTACTGCGATTTCGGTCACTGAAAACCAGATTGGAGAAAACAGAACAGCGTCAAATGGAGTGACTCGTGTTGGAAACGACATCCGTGGCTCCTACACCGGCACCGGAATGATTTACGTTAGAGGGAGCAGTATTGGACTCCGAGAGGTGGATCTTGATCAAGAGATAAAAGATAAAACAGGCATCGATTCTCAACCTTCATCCGGTGGAGGAGGTGGAGGCTCCCCGCTCAGTGATCTTGGGAAGGGGCTTTCCAATCTTGGGAACATTCTTGGCGGCGCTGGTGCTGGAGCGGTCTTTGGAGGGGTGGCAGGCGGCTTGAGTGGAGGCGCAGTACAGGTCTGACTTCGTCAGGGATTACCTCTGCTATTGCAGCCGGAGTGAGCCTCGGAGGGGGGGTTGTGTCGATTGGCTCGACGTTATCCCACGGCTTCGGATACGGAAGTCAAGGTATCTCCGCCGGGAACTTGGCCGATGATCAGGGAGGCTATGGATTCAGTCTGGGAAATGCTACATTGCTCTACCCCGATGTATACACCGACAAGTCCAAAATTGTTTGTGGTATCGGTTACCTAAAGGGCTCATCAAACACCACCATCGTGGATTCCGAATCTCCGACAACGGGACTCTGTGTGTCTTAGGCGGAGTGGGAATAACCAAAAATTTGCATGTCGGTGAAGCAGTTTATGCACAAGGATTCAAGTGTAGAAGAGGTGTCCCAGCAACCGTATACGGTAACACGTTCAACTTTTATTGGGAATCACCGGTTGTTGAATGCTGGATAGACTGGAGCCATGTAGGCGATCTTGCGATGCGGGACTGGGTCCAAGGGAACTTTTTCCCAATCACCGATATCACGAATTACTATACCAGGTACGAAGTGAACACCCTTACATCTCAATTTGCACCGTTAGACTCAGTTTACACGAAGGTTGCAGCCAATCAACGTTTCAAAAGTATTGATTGGACACCGGACCTGAGTGCTTATTATACCCGGTCCGAGGCAGATCAATTGTTTAAAGGCATCAACTGGGTCCCAGATCTTAGTGGCTTTTACAGCAAAGAAGAATCGGATGGACGCTACAAACCGATAGACTATCAAGTAGATCTCACCAGTTATTATACAAGATAGGAAACCGATGCTCTCATTTCCCCTCTTGTATCCAGGACTTATTGTTACAGTAAATCAGAAGTAGATCAACGTTTCAATAGCATCGGGTACTCCTTTTACACAAAGGACCAAGCGGATGCCAGGTACATGGCAATAACATACTCTCCACCGGCTCCTGATCTTACAGGATATCTGCTCCAAACCACAGCGGACACTCTTTACAAAGACATAGATTGGGACCCGGATACGAACGTTTTCGCTTTGAAAACTGATTTGGTTGATTTCTTGCCTTTCCAACTTGCCCAACAATTGTACTATGAACGAAATGAGATTGATACGAATCTCTATACAAAAATCCAGACGGACAACCTGCTGTCAAATTATTGGTCAAAAGGCAAGATCAATCCAAATTATGTGCAGACATCTGATTTAAGTTCTTACTACACCAAAGGACAAAGTGATGCTCTTTATCTTCAGCAATCAGCGTTGACTAATTATTGGAGCAAGGGTGAATCCGATGCGAGGTACCTCCATGTCAACGATCCCATAACCTTTCAAACCAATGTAGGACACAATTCTTCGGATGGCAAACGTAGATTTTATTTTGCAAGCAATGGTCGTTCGTACAACTATTCCCCTGACGGTTACGAATTCCGAAACGCCGCAGATAGTGCATCCTTGTTGACACTGGACAACAATGGCACTGTTTCTACTGGTACTCTTACCACAGGCAATGTAGCCCTTCAATACAATACTTTGTTTTTGGCCTTGAACAATGACATTAATCATTATATTAGTCACGGGATGAGCAACGTTGCTCAAACAAATTTCAACATAGACGGTGTAGTGGTATCAGGAGGTCAGGGTGGTGTCCTCGCCCAAACTGGTACGACGGGTCTCAGGTGGCTCAACGGAGTTGTCACTATCCCGGGGACGTTAAAGTTATCTGCAGCAACCACTCTAAATGACATCTCCATTCTCCCACGGAATAACAGTGATACAAAACCCTCATTCCAAGTGCAGGCTTACGGACACGATAATGTGAATCTTTACTTTGACGCTTACTACGATGGCACCACTGTACGACCGTCTCACTCGAGTTACTTCCGCCTTCAGAAGTTCAACCCTAATTTGTTTATTGCAGCAGGTTCGAGTCAAACAAACAACACTGTCGACTTTAACACCCATCTTCAAATCGCTCCAACGGGTCAAGTGACGCTATATAGCACGGCATCGGATGCTTTAACGGTGCAAGGTTCAGTTAATGTTGCAGGCTCGGTCACGTGTGAGGCTTATAATCCCAAGATTTGGGGTGATGGGGCCGATAACGTCACGTGTGAGGCTTATCACCGTCGAGACACATAACACATAACCTGGGTCCCCAGGTTGGCGCTAAAACTGCGACACGAAATAATCCAAAGACCAGCGATGGTATGTCCGGACACGCGTCTGGACGCTCACTGTGCCACATGGTAGGGTCCCCTAATTAATTAATTAATATGTTCGTGTTGCGTGTGGCTTGGTTCCATATTCAGAAAAAGGGCGCGCGCTTCTTGTCTTCCAAATTCCACGACGCGAAGTCAACCACCATGGACGACCTGAATGAATTCAAAGATAAGTATATTCGGGCACTGGAAGACCTGATCGCCGCGAAAAGAGAGACAAAGGACGCGGAAGGGAAGTGGAAGGAGTGCGTGGAGGAGCTTGCAACCACCGCAAAACAACTGAGCGACGAAAAACGGCGCGTAGCCGACTGCGAAGATACGATCCACGAAAAAAAGCTGGAGCTGGAGAAGGCGCATGACAAGGTTGGCAGGTCGGAGAAATTGATAGAGGAGCTGCAGGAGGAAAGGGACGAGCTGTTGGAAGAAAGGGACGAGGAAATTAAAGCGCTGAAAGAAGAGGTGAAACAATTGAAAAGTCCGGAACATAATGGGTTGGCGGAAACGGAAAAGGAAAATATAGCGCTGCGAGAAGAGGTGAAACAATTGAAAAGTCGCGAACATAAGGGGTTGGCGGAAAAGGAAGAGGAAATTAACGCGCTGCGAGAAGAGCTGAAACAATTGAAAAGTGGGGGACGTAAGGGTGGGGAAGGAGAGGCAAATGGAGTTGACGACGACGACGCTGGCGGCCCCAGCTCCCCAACCTCTGACGCAGAATTAGTCCCCACTTCCCGGAAACCCATGATTCGCCATCAGAAACCCATCGCCGCCCTAAGATCTGCTCCACCATCTGCCAAAACCCCAAAGCGCACTAACCGCGTTGTTGCCAGGGATTCCAATGTTTCCATGAACAATAATCCAGACGGCTACCGCGCATTCACGGATGTGATGGATACGCATTTCCCACATTTAAACACTAAATCGGATCGTAGAAAGGCCCGACAAAAACTCTGTGGGCTCCTGCAGAAGCATGGGATGAAGGACGATGGGACGGTCCCAAGTGAATTTTCAAACCTCCCTTCGAAAGCCGTTCCACTCAAATTGGTGGACGAGTTTTTGGAGATTATAAGGCGGGAGTTTGGTGCGACGGATGACGGGGTTGACTCGTTGAGTGGGAACGAAGAGGGGAACGAAGAGGACGGAGAAGGAGTGGGTAACATGTGCCTGAGGTCTGTGTTGAGAGCTGCCGAAGGTGACGGGGAGACGGACAACGGCGATGGGGAGACGGACGACGAAAGCGGCGCAGATTGGGACAGGGGCAGCAGCAGCAGCAACAATGTGGCCGTGGTGGTCGACAACGCCTCAACCACAACTGCCGGACAGAAGCGCGGTCGGGACGAGACGGATGCGGGAACACCTACCTATAGAAACGGTGTGCCACTCGGGGTGGGCCTCGGGAAAAAATCAAGGTGAGCAGTTCCGTTCCGTTTTGTTGCTGTTGTTGCCTTTCAGCTCCACAAGAGACTCATTCTCTTCACACCCAATCTGCAGGCGTCAGTAGAGGACTGTTATCGGAATGGAGGAAGTGATGGATTGGGGAGCATTGAAATTCAGTGAACATATTATGAAACGCATTTTTAACAGCCGACACCAGTATGTCGGATTGGCGGCTCAAATAGAATCCCTTTTATGTTTTGTTACTTGGAATTTGCATGAATGGTAGACGCGTTGGGACGCTCCACACACTTTAGGCACCCCACCACCCACCGCGCCCCACTGTCACGTAGTCACAATCCTCGATTCATCCGCCGGACACTCCGCAGTAATCTC
Organism: Borealophlyctis nickersoniae; assembly: GCA_027604605.1. Classification (NCBI taxonomy): domain Eukaryota; kingdom Fungi; phylum Chytridiomycota; class Chytridiomycetes; order Rhizophlyctidales; family Borealophlyctidaceae; genus Borealophlyctis; species Borealophlyctis nickersoniae. The sequence continues at coordinate 4,827 of JADGKA010000510.1, forward strand.
CTCCGACGGGTCCAAGCTCGTCCGTTTGCTCCCATACGGTCGAAACAGATTATTCCTGCACCAAACCGCCAATCAGTCCACTGCCCACGCCCCCAAAGAAACACAAAAGTACTCACCAAACACCCACACCCATAACCTCATGCGCCCCAACCCCTGGATGGAAACAATCCACATTACTCAAATACTCCAATCCCCACTCTTTGATCCTCACATCGCTCAACAGCGGGTCCACCATCATCGCGAATGACGGGTCCGGCGTCGAGGAGCGGTAGGAGGCGGCAATGCGGAGGAGGCGTTGGTTGTAGAGTTGTGTGAGGGTGTCCATGAGGAGGCGGGTGGTGGGGCCTGCAGGACCGGGGAGGAAGGCGCAGGTGCTGAAGGGGTGGAAGGTGGGTGAGTATCAGAGTGGGTGGAGCGGGAGAGGGACGGCGGTGTTACCATTCGAAGGTGAGACCGGTGTTGCGGAGGGTTGCACACCAGGGGTCTTTGTATGTGAGGTCGTACACCTGTCATGCCAGGATTGTTAGTGTCGATACGTGCTCGCGCGCAAAACATGCAAAAAGTGCCTAGTACCTGCGACACGTTAAAATTCATAAGCACGTTCACAATCACTCTGGGTATACTTTTCCTTATCCGCTCCAGTACTGCGCGCATGAGCGCTTCGTACGTGTCTGGAGATGGAAGTGTTGGGATCACGCCGGGGGAGCAGCCGAGACAGACGTCGTTGCTCCCGATGAATAGTGTCAGGAGCTGAGATATCATATGTCAGGTCAAACTGTGCGAGAGACGGTTTACGCGGGGAGAGATACTCACTTTGAAATCATTGTCAAAATCCACACCGGGCGTGGCCTTCATCTGACTGATTAAATAGTCCAGTTCGTGAATGAGGTTGAAGACCATCGCACCCGTTTGAGCGGCATTCAAATTGTCCTCCTCGGGATGGTACTGGAACGGAAGGCACCATAGTCCGTAGCTTATCGTACGGGATTCATTGAAAGAACGAATGTTGACAAGAGAAAAGAAGGACGCAGGACGGCCACTGGAGAGAAAGGATTTACCAGATTTCTGCGGGGTGACTGCCGACACTCGCGCCAACCAAGTCTTTTTGGAATCGGCGGAGGAGGTTTGGCAGGGTCGTTGAGTTTGGGTCCCCGCCCATTGAAAATGACACCTGATTGGCGTCAGCAACAACACACATTCAGGGATGCCAAACTGTGCACATCCAAAAGACTCGAGACTTACACCCCGATTCTCATATGTGGATTTCAGCGGAAGGGGATCCGTTCTGTTACCCAACCCTTTTGCACCAAATGCTGCAGTAATACTGTTAAGAATACATTGAAATCCCGGCGGTGGAAACAGTTGGATGACGGTTTGCCGGAACGAACTTATCGGTACCGCGCGAAGACAAAGTACACCCAAATCATTTGACACCTTCCGCTCTACTCACCTATCACCCAGCGCAGCAATAACTTTTATATCATCTATTCTCAGGTCGTGGACAGACGTCGGCGGGGCGGCGCGGGGTGTCAGTGGAGGGCATGACGGGACGGTCACCGACGACGCGGCAGAAACTTGGGAAAGTGGACGTGGGGAAGTGGGGAGGATAGGGTATTGGACGGGAGTGGCGGTGGTGACGATGGAGGTGGATAGTGTGAGGATAATGAAATATGGGACGAAGGTCATTTTTTTGTCGCAACAGTGCATGCAATGGGCACTGAGTTGCAATTCCTCGAGGCAACTCCAAGCACCCCACCTTCCGGTCGCACAAATTGTGTGTAACGGGATTCCTCAAACGGACAGAGTATTCCTGGATACCTTTCTATCATCAGGGGACGGACGATGCAATGCGGACGGGGACACGGTTGGGTGAGACCGGCAAGCTCCTGGAGCTGGCGCACTTGCTCGAGTTGACCCTGAAATCGGCGTCTGAGAATTATGCTGCCACACTTTTATCCTCCTTCTCTTATAACACTTTAAGGGGATTCGTGACAGTGGTTTTTAATGTTCATAGCGTCCAGGCTCTGCTGGCTTCCAATACCTGTGAAGAGCGCCCACAAAATGTTTAGAGAGTGCAAGGCATTGTGTTCCCTCGATTTATACGAGAGCGAATGTGGAGAACACGGATGTTCCAGTCGGCCATTGCTCTGTGGCAGGCACGTTGGGGCAGTTGGTTCGAGCATTTGAGGTCTTCACCATGGGTGTGTTCCGGCACACCACTTCACCGAAGCCGTGCTATAGTAACGGGCGGTGCTGTGACAGCATGCTTAATGCCGTGGCCAAAAAACCATTCGTCAACTCTACATCGAAGAGCGGCTGATGGCTTGGATCATGGAGTCCGCTCTTGGCTTTCCAGTGGAAATAGGACGTCAAATCTCGTGTTATGTTGATAACATCCAAAAAGCTAAACGTGCCACGGATGCAGCATTGTTTGACCGGCTCTGTTCTGATTCATCAGTGATAGCTCGTCGGATATTGATGTCTTTTTCATTGCGCCACTCAATGCGCTCGATGCCTTGCATGAAATGCATCGCCAAATCTCATTAAACCGCTCAAAAGCGAATGTCCGCCGATATTCACACACGCACTCAAATCCCGGTTGGGTATTCGATGAGCATTGGTACGATGAAATCAAGCAAAACAACTACGGACGCAACCGGGTTATATTGAGATACAAAATTTAGTTCCGTCGTCGCATCACTCTCTTTGTCGGTCTCGCCCGACTCCTCGTCGTCACCGTTCCCCTCGAATAACCGCTTCAACTTCCCAGACAGTTTTCCCCCCTCCCATTCCAGGACCCCTTTGCGAATAGCATCCAACAGTACCGCCCTTCCCGCTTCGTGATGCTCAGCCTTCACCAACACGCCATGGAGCTTTTTGAAGATCCGCTTTCTCATGGCCACAGGGGCGTGCTTTTGGGTCAACCCGATTGCTTGGCACCAGAATTCCATGACCTCAACATCGTCCAGCACCGCATCCTCCCAAAATTTTCGGGTGACCATCTTCTCCACCTCTTCCTTGGCCACAGTCACTGTGCGTGAGCGGTGTATCCAACTCCTTTCCCTTTCCAACACCGAGTCTCGTAGCACCCCCTTTTCCAAGACCTCCCCAAACTTCACCAAATCCCTATTATCCCACGTCCGCCTCAACTCCCACGCCAACATCAATCCCCACTCGTCCCCAGCCTGCCCCCACGTGCCTCAGGGCAAACGTTCACTATGTTGGTGTAAAGGTGGTGGCCAATCGTAGAGCTGCATAGATCCGCCATCCTTCGTGTAAAGTCCTGCTGGTCCTCACGAGACGAATGTTGGTATACACGAGGAAGAAAATTTGCTCCACTTTGGGTGGCCATCACAAGGCCCCACCCTGGACGTAAGTCGGAGAGTGTGGTGGTGGCTGCAGCGGCACAGATGGAAGGCAAGTCGAAATTAAACCCCTCAAAGTCTAGTGGGCGGAAGGTACTTAAGAACTCTCCAAGTGGAAATTGTTCCTTCTCCAACATGTGTTGCAGGGTTTCATCGTCTCGATCCGCGGTGGCAGCCTTGTAGAAAAGTATTTTCGGATGTTGTGTATTGTCTCGAAAGTCTGAAAGGCTACGGTTATGCTTATACCAAGTGCAGCTTTGCTGCACAAGCTGTCCAACAGCGCTGCGGTATTTTGGGCGATATGAGAATCGTTGGATGAACTCGTAGATGTAATACAGTGGAGGTCTGGGTCCGTTGAGGATGGCGTTGAGGATGAATTCATGTGTGGCCCAGGCAGGAAAGCGGCAAAGGGCAACCAGAGCACTCGCAGTTCCATAGGACGCTTTGAAAAAGGCCAGTACATTGGCCGGCCGTCGGCAGATGGAATGGAGGGTGGTGCAGGTCCGCTCCAGCTTCCGAAAGTCTGTGAGCTGGACCTTTTTGCATATCTCCAGCAGGACGTCGTAGTCCAGGGTTAGGAGCGTTGGCATTGGCGGCAATAGGGGTGGGTTGCGGTGTGGATGACGCGGCTGTGGGTGTTTGGGGGTGGTGGTGGCGAGGATGATGCAGTCGGAGAATAGGAAGAGGGTGATGGATTGCGGTGTGGGATGAGTGGGAGACGAGGAAGAGGGTGATGGAGCGGCGGGTGGGATGCGGTGGGGAGGAAGAAGGTGATGGAGCGGCGTGAGGGGGATGGAGCGCCTTGTGAGGGCTGGAATATTTGAGGGAGTTTATATAAGTTATGGGGTCAACAGGGCGATCCAAGTCCCCGTTTTCCCGGCGAGCCGTGTCGTACATAGGATGAACCTAAAAGAAAAAAGCGGTATAAGGGGGGATACGCAAGAAACGAGGAAACAGTTGAAACGGGCAGAGGTGGACGCGCGTGATTTGATCAGCGCGCTACCTTTTCCCGCTGGGGATACCGGTGGATGGATCTGGAGGGGAGCACCCCCGAAAAAGGCGGCATACTGTTGGAATCCTCGACTAACAATTGGCCCGCCCATCGGGCGGCATTGTTGGACGCTTTCAAAAGTGCTGCCTGGCATGGGCTTGTGGAGTGTTTGCGGGAAATTGGAAAAGTAGTCTCGTTTGCATTACAACCATTCAACAATAGTGACACACACAGTTGGAGAATGCGTTGAGTTTGGCAGCAAATGAGGGGTATATTGACGTTGTGAAGCTGTTTATGAGTGAGGAAGAGGAGTGTTTCCGTCCTCCCCTCGGACAACATGGTCCATTGTGTTCAGCGCTGACGACATCATTGAATGATGCCGTGGACGGGTTCATGTTCGTGTTTAATCGGTCAAAGGTAGGGGACACCATTGCAAAATCTGTTTACAGTTGAATCGTCAGGTTTTACTAGATAAACCTTATTCATCTGCGGACCGAATCACTTGAGCCGGAAACTTTTCAAGACATTCGAGCGTGGTCAAAGTTTTTGGAGAGAGGTCAACAAAACGTAGCCTTGTGCGTTGCGAACAACCCGTCGATGTGGATGTATTCGCGGATTGGTATATTGCGAACGGTGTGGAATTTGTTGACGGGTGGTGGGAGGGCATTGGAAGTCAAGTACTTTTAATGGTTTAAATCTCAATTGGACGCGACTGCCAACATGGGAATCTCAACCGGACGAGACCGTAGCGACTACCAACATGAAATCTTCACAACCGATGGCGAATGGACTAACTTAAATTAGAAAAGCTGCGCATGGCGCGCTTATAAGGAACCGAGGTTATGTGGTCTCTGCTTTGCTGCAGGACTGTCAAAGTTTTCTTCATTCATTCATTCGTTTCGTGCTGGGTAGCAATGTCCGAAGTTCAGCGGAGCGTTAGCGTTTTCCACTCACCCCAGCGGCAGTTGCGATTGCATCCGTTTCGTCCTTCTCTTGAGGGTGCTGACAAGTTGGGAACGTTGGACAATTTACAATCATTGTCATGTTAATCCATCAAAGAATATACAATTGGGTGTTGCACTTGGTTTTCGCAGGTGCGGCGTGGAGTGGTGTGCATGGGCAAGATTCACGTCCCACGCAACAGCATGGGTCGGTCCACCCAAAATCAAATCAACAAAATAGGCCAGTCACTTTGCGAGCAAAACAAACAATGTTTGGGAGTTTTAAAACAATCTTATTATGAACGCCCCAGTTTCAAGAATTTACAAGAAATATTTGCAGTACTCTAACTGACTCCCGTCAGCCAGCCCGCACGGGTTGGGTATTGCAAGAAGGTCTCCTTTTAAAATACGAAACAAAACATAAATTAGTTATGATGAAAAAAGACGCGCACCAGACCAGAAACGAATCAACAGCCCATAAGGTCCAAAGCCAGCTCACCTTTCCAAAGAAAGCACCCTACTTGTGCGACATGCGCTGGTACTGGTCGTACGCCTTCTGGCCTTGGTCAATCATGTTCCCCTGCTGCGTTCCAGACGCAGGGAGCATGTGGGCCTTCTGGGCGTAATCGATGCCCATGTCCGTAGAGTCGTACTGCGGGTTGACTTTGGAGGCTTGTGCGGAAGTGGTGGCGGGGTTGGAGACGCCAGCGTTGGGGTTGCCGGTGTTGGAGCCGGCCATGGCGTTGTTGACGGACTGTCCGACCTTCTTGAGAGCGTCCATTGTTTGTTGTTTGGTGTGTTAAGATGGAAGATGGAAGAAAGTGTTGTTTGTTGGTTTTTGCTCGATGGTTTGTTTCTGGAGGGAAATCGAGGGAAGACGTGGGGTTTTTATATGTGAATCGGCGGGGAGGAGGGGAGACGAATGGACGTGTCTGTGGCGCAGCAGTAAGCATCATCGGTGACGTTGTTCTTTCAACGCGCTCCTGCGCTGTCGATCCTTTGCGGCCGGGTCCCACCGCCGGCTGAGGCAGTGTGGCAAGTAAGTAACGTTAACGTTAGGTTCCTAACTTAAGTTTAGGGGTAAGTAAATCTGGTAAGCAGCTATCATCTCACGTAACGTTACGTTCAACGTTCCGGGCGCAGTGAGAGAATCATAAGTAGAGGTTGAAGGGTATCCAAATAGACTCTGACGGACAATCATCTGGTGATCAAGTTATCTAACCTCTGGCAGACAAATGCGCTCGAGAAGGCGTTCTGGCGTGGTCAACTGTTGGAGGCATGCTCGGAAACTTGAATGGGGGTATCTGAGAAGGACTTCATTTTTTCACTGAAATCAGAAGCTAGCATCAATGGTCTATGATACATATTGTTTGCCGGTTGAGGGATTTGAGACAGCAGCTATAGCGAATGTAATCAACATGTTGTTGTGGAGCAGCTTTGTGAACGCGCAGCGCGTTAACCCATCACCTGGCGAATACACTGGCGATGTCAAACATCTTCCTCCATTTCCTTGCTAACCTATGACTACCTCTGAGACTAGACAACCTCGGTTCTTTATAAGCGCGCCGTGCGCAGCTTTTCTAATTTAAGTTGATCCATTCGCCAAGCGGTGCCCGGCTGAACCGTTTTCAGCTTCTCCCTAGGCAAAAACATCTCTGGAATCCATCCTGGAACGTCCACTGGACGTCCCAAAATCTGTTGGGCCACCGCTTTGGCCGAATGAAATGCTAGCGCCATGCCTAAGGCCCGTTGAAGAGGCAGTGAGGATGGAATAGTGATAGGGAATAGCATAGAATCGCTGCACCCTACCGTGACCGTGGAATCCAGCACAAACGTATTGTGTGTTGGTATTGTCGCCTATCGGTCCGGCCCAAGGAAATCCATCCTCGCTGTCGATGGTCGAAAGTCAATTGCGGCTCCTTGCAATGCTGACGCACTCCAGAACAATGTTAACGTTACCTGTAACCCATAATCCCTAAACTCAACGCCGGTCGAAAAAGGTGTCAAAATAAGTAGGTCTACAAACCTCAATAGCGTGTCCGACTCACCTGTCCACTCGATATCCACATCGACAGGCTCCTTAACAGCCCCGTCAAACCACTCTGCAACCACCCGCCGTAGCAACCTCCCAATATCCTCATTGACAGCCGAGTCATCCGCCACCCCAAACTCCATCCTCGGTTCCGCAGCCTCTCGGCCACCGCCAAACACGATCGTCCCATCGGGTTTCTGACACATGTATTCGAACCCGCGATTGACGGAAACACCAAAATCCCAATGCGGTGTTGGAGGTTTGAGTTGGTTTCGTTGTGAAATTGGGTGCTGGAATGCATTTGGCGTCGGTGAGATGGCGATGACCTGTCCACGCACGGGGATGATCGCCTGTGCTAGGTCCGGGAGAAGGTGGGAGGCGTACGCGTTTGTGGCGTGGATGAGGTAGGTGCAAGATAGGGTTCCGCGAGGAGTGTGGAGGAGGTAATTTGATGGGCCGGATATGACGTTGGTGACTGGGGTGTGTGTCTGCAGGTTTACATTCGATTTGAGGATGAGGGTTGTGAGGGCGTAGAGGAGTTTGGCGGGCCTGTTAGTGGATATTATTGAAAATTGATATACTTTAGATCAAACGGACTGCAGCCATGTCCGTGACTCACCACAAATGACCCCCCAAAGCGTTATGTACCGCTCCAACAAACTGCCTGCCTTTCAACCGGTGTTGAGCTTCTTCACGCTCCCATATAGTTGACTCGCGACCAAGTTGATATTTGGCCATCTCATTCAGCTCCATCTTCGCTTCCTCAAATTCCTTGACACCCAGGAACGCCTGCATGAGTATGACGCCGTCAATGCCACCATCTGCACCAAATGAGCGAAAAAATGACGTGTTCGTACGTGAACATTCCCGGACTCATTCAGCATACACTCCTCCTCCCATCCATGCTCATGCACAAGTTTCTTAACGGCAGCAGCATTCTCTCTTTCAAACCGCAAACGATTGCACCAATTTTCCGCACCGTAGCGGACGCAGTTTGCGCGGAACGAACGGTAGGTGAGGGGTGTCAAGTGGCCTCCATTGCGACCAGTGGCTGGAGTAACATATCACAGGATGAAATCTCCATGCTATCGTGGGAAGGATGGAAATGACTTGAACGTACCACCCCCACCGACTCCCCGCGCGTCCAGGATGGTGATTTGTTTCGTGCATCCCAGGGTGAGGAGGTGGTATGCAAGGCTCAATCCGGATATTCCTGCTCCTATAATGACTGCATTGGCCAGACGAAACAACGTTAAGTGGTGGTCCTATATTGCGGGTTCCGACCAGATAGTAGTTGTAGTCATTTACCAATGTCGGAACGAGATGGAAGGTCTGGAGTGGAGCGGAAATTTTCGTAAGGGTTGTCCCGAAGCCAGTACGACTAAAGGGTGGAAACGACGGGAGAATCAGCACAGTAATGGGAGCGCAAAAGGATCTGATAATCATATGGACAATACTGCACCTGCGTTGGGTGCTGGCAGGGAATGTCAACCATCTTGCGTCGCAAAATTGAAGATATGAAACGCGTTCGGACATCGCGACGAGTGGCTTTGCCCATGCTACAAAGTCGGCTGCAGGGTTTCGCTGAACCTTCCCGTCGCATCCCATTTTAACAGTTCAGTTTGCCAACACTCACCGAATGGAAAACGTGAATCAATTCATCGTCAAAGCCGCGCCAGAACACCAACTAGCGGACCTTCCTACTTTGAAATTTGCGTACGGCAGATATGAACCGGTAAGCCGTTACGTCGTACGGACTGCAAACCTCAACCTAAATCCAATTTTACTCACGTTACCACCGTCCTCCTTCAGATCCCAAACGACATTAACCGCCGGAAGCACCCGAAACCAATCACAATTTCCAGCCTCCTCAATCCTCGCGAGCTTTGGGAACGCGGCACCGCCAAAGACTTTGAAGTTGCTCTCAAATCCTACGACCTCGCTTTGAAGGCCGTCTGCATTGGCAAGAAAAAGGCCAGTTCCGGGCACCAACTCAAAGAACTCGACGAGTGGGGGCGCACTGTTTTGCCCGAGCTCCTCCGTAAGAGGGATGAAGTTGTCGGGAGCAAAGGTGGACGTTCCTGGCTTGAAAAAGAGGAGCTGGTCAGAATCGTCAACTGGATTGTTTTGGTAAGTTTGAAGGGCTAGAAGATTCTGGTGGAAGGTTCGCTTGAAATTTATCCGTGTTGTCGTTGCAGCGCGGCGTCTACCGTCCTTCAAAGCTTCGCCATAGCCGAATGAATCGTCCCGAACTCGTTCGCGAGAAAACTCGCCGTGCATACCGAATTCTCCACTATGGGAACAGCGTTGATCCGGAGAATCAAGTGTTCAAGCCTGTTCCCGGGTATTGGGACATTATCAATGCAGTCAAAGTCTTGTGCGATGGAGTTCGAGGTGTTGGCCCGATGGCGGCTTCTGGTGCGTCCACTCAATTTTTCGTTTGTGTGGAAAGCATCGCCAGTCTGTATGGCTGTCATTGACCGTACCGGTCTATACCATATCTCAGCCATTCTCAACGCGTACTGTCCAACGATCCCGTTTATGTCAGATGAAATCGTCGCTGTCATGCCCCATTTGAACGGCAAGAAACCACAGTACACCTTTGAGGCATACAAGGCCCTCGTCAAAATGCTCGACGCCATCGCTAAGCGGGTTGGAAATGGATGGACCATGGCCACCATTGAGAAGGCCATTTGGGCACGTGCCGTTTGCATCAGGAACGGTATCAGGGAGCCTGAAGAGCAACTTACGGACGTGCCGGTGCCGAGGAGGAAACGCAAGAAGGAGAAGGATGACGAACATAAGGCCAAGAAGAAAAAGACCGACGAGGCCGCAATCGTTGTCGTAGGCGTTGCCCAAACCGCAGCCGTTGCCCAAGCTTGAACGCGAGACAGTAACAAGAACATATGTGGTGGATGGAGAATACCAATTGGTGCAGAGGAGTCGTGGAGGAAAGGACTCAACCAAAAGATTGTATACCGAATGAAGTTCATGGAGTTTCAGGGTCTTGCTTTACTTGTTTGAGGTGATACTGGGTCTTCCACGACATTCCAAGAAACGACGGGTGCAACAGAAGATCCCAAAAATATGTATGTAATTTATAACGTTGAAATTATGAACAGGTGAACCAGCAATCCAACAAAAAAAAACGTCCATCACAACCCCAGACCATTCCTAGTAAACTGAGGCAGGACAAAGGCCGCTTGGTGAACCTCAGAGTTGTAGTACTTGAGGTTCGCCTTCTCAAACTGCTTCGAGAAGCTGCGGACAGGCACGCGCAAGTTCCTTCCAGCCTCGTTGCAGCACAAGATAAATCCAATTTGTCCGCTGGGGTAGGTGGGGACCGATGCCCATGCGTATTCGACGACGGGGTAGATTTTCCGTGAGTTGTCTAGCACGGTTTTGATGAGGGGGAGGTGGAGCCATTGGCATTCGCCTTAAGGGGGGGAACAGAAAGGAATGTTAATCGATGTTGGGTTGGCACGCATTTTGAATCATGATCCCGCAAACAGTGGAAGACTCAGTAATCTATGGTTTAGTGGGTTATCATCCCCGGCCACAAGTGGCCTGAGCGTGGTGCATGAAGTTTCTCATCGTTGTCGACCACTGTTTGCCCCTTCATTGAATCACAACCAAGCTCACCTTGGGTGCAGATGAGACCGCCGGGTTTGAGAGATTTCCTCATCAAATCGTAGAAACTCTCTTGGAACAAAGACTCGGCGGGTCCCACAGGATCGGAAGAGTCGGTGATGATTACGTCGTAGGAGCCTGGGTTGTCTCTCAGGTATGCAAAGCCATCACCGATGTGGACGTTGACCTTGGGATGGTCGAATCCGACAGCCATGCCCGGAAGGTACTGCTTGGACACCCTGACGACGGCTTCGTCGATTTCGACGAGAGTGACTTGTTCGACCGCATCGTGTTTCACAACTTCACGCAACACACCGCCGTCTCCACCGCCAATGACGAGAACCTAATTTCATAGAAACGTCTGGTAAGAAAGGCGGACCCATAGAGATACCCAACACACGAGAGCGCGAGGTGACACGGTAGGCTCAGACAAGTCAGAAATTACGCTTGTATATCGACACAATTTGTTCCGCCTGGGGCGGCAAAGCAGTCATCACAGCCGCCGTACATGCACCTCGCGCCCCCATTGTCCCCAACCCCCTAAAAGACTTGCCTTCTTGGGATCCGGATGAGCGTTGAGCGGCAGATGCGCAATCATCTCCTGGTACGCAAACTCATCCCTCTCGGTCGCCTGCACGACACCATCCAACACAAGCACGTTCCCGTAATCGGTCGACTTGAACACCAACACATCTTGGAACAGGGACTTCTCCGTGTGGAGGATTTTCTCGACTTTCAAGGATAGAGCTGAGGGGGAAAAGGAACGGAAAAAAGGAAAGAGAGCAGATAACGTTAAACCTCTTTTGTGCGTGAGCCTGGTTGGAGAGAGGACCCAGGGGGAAAAGTGTTGTGTTTTGGTTGCGCCGAGGGCGTGGGTTTTTGGGGTAGAGTACACGCCGAAAATCGCCTACGGGCATACCTTGGCCAGGCCACAGCGTGGTGGACTCTCGGAACCAGTCGTTTGAGATGTTTGGGTGGGACATTGGGATGGGGAGTCTGGAAGATGAGAGTATAGTGAAGAAGAGTGAGAACAGGACACAAAAAAGAGGCCAAGAAAAATTCAGAGATAGGTGATGGCTGATTGGCTGTCGCAGTCGACGTCACGCGTTTCCGTTGCACGTGACTTACGCGCATCTGCTTCTTGGGCAGAACAAATGCGTCTGCAGAACGGGATGCGGTTTGCCTGTTTCTCTGTTTTCGGGCAACTGCAGTGTTCAGACTTCTAAGACTGAAACACGTTTGCTTTTCCTGCCGTTTCCCGTCCTCCTGTTTTGACGTGGTCAGAAATGCGGCGCAGCCACAGAATTCCAGGATTTTCATAGTAAAATGCAAATCGGCCTCAAACGACCGATAAACACGAAAACCGAGACGCAAACAGAAAACTGTGGGAACGTGGCTTTATCGCACCCCCTAATTTCTGCCTCGGAAACGGCTGGAAAACACATAATATCTGACACCACCTAATAGAACCTGTGAGCGCAGAAAGCACTCTTCCCCAACGGAGCCCCCTCTGAGATAGATGATTCTATCCGCGCGGCATCCATGAATCGAATGAAAACAAGTTTTATTCCAAGTTTTATATTTTACAACAAGAACAGAAAGAATTCCCGACCCTCCACATTTATACAGTACAACGGGAAAATGGTCCTCCCATTTCACTCCTCGAAATGCAACCTTTCACGGTCCCTCCACTATGAACAGCAAATCTTGCGAAGGCGGGGAATGAAAAACACGCGTTCGCGTTTTATCAAGGATGTCACGGTATCCAAAGTGGAAGGTGGCGCAGCACTCGCCTCCCGCCGATTGGACAAAACCGCGACATCTGCATGTCTCTGGTGCACAAAGTGACGTGCTGGGCATATTTTACTCGTTCTTTCGGACAGGTGGTTCGCTGAAAAGCATTATCTACAGGCAGATAGCCCTCGCAACGCGCTGTTGTTTCAGTCTTTTATCAGGGCCATATGCTCTTGTTGTCTCCCCGCGCAAATGGATACAACCAACCAGACCAACCCCGCAAAGAAAGGGACGGGACGAGGACGGACTTCGGGACCCAGTTTCATAATTGGCTTTGGGTGGACGAGCTGGGACGGGGACGGATGGAGCGGAGCGGCACCGCCGCGAAAAATCGACGCGCTGGTTACACTGTTGTAACACAAGACCTAAACATGCGGTTGGGTGGATGGTTTGCTCACCGGATCAGAGGAGAATCGAGGGGGAAGAGGATGAGGAGGACGAGGTGGATGAGCGAATAGGAATGTCCATCCATTTGCCCTGTTCATTTTTGGAACAAACAGAGTCGAGGAGTCGCTGAGATGGGGAAGAGAGGGGGTGGAAATGTGAATTTTCCTTCATGTGCTATTCTTGGGCCGGACGGACGCCGAAGGGCGGCAGACTTTCCACTGCGACGGGACGGACGGAGGAGGAGAATGTTCCCCAAGACGATTAGATTTTCCCACCCGTCTGCCCATATGCCACTATGCTAGGCCGTAACTAGCAAAATATAGCATGGGGGTTACCAGAATGGGGACTGTTGCCTCGGTCTGCTGGCTAAGAGTGGCTCCTGGTTTCTTGCATTGGGGAGGGGGAAAGAGGAGGCACGGAGTGATGTGTTTCAGCCAGCAGGCCATTCTGGGACTTTTAGGTGGGGTCCCTCCATTTTGCCCCCCAATTTCCAACCAATCGGCCAACCTTTTCATTGGCAGGATAAGACGAGACACTCTCAACCCTCCCACAAATACATAAACTCCCATCAACTTAAAAGGTCCCCCCACAATCCAATAACACCTGCCCGTTCCCAACCTCATCCCTCCCATCCTTCCCGCCTCCTCATCCGACCCACCCACCACTTGACAAAAAATGGGTCAACCAGAAGTCGACTACGGCTCCGTAGTCCCTCCCGCCGGAAAAATGTCCGCCGCACCCCTACCCGGCGAGGAAGCGACAAAACGTACCCTCAAAACGAGGCACTTGCAAATGATTGCCATTGGCGGGACCATCGGCACGGGTTTGTTTGTTGGGTCGGGCCAGTCGCTCGTTCAGGCGGGTCCTGCTGGTATTTTGATCGCTTATGCTTTGGTCGGGATCATGGTGTACTTTGT
>JADGKA010000511.1:0-18874 GCA_027604605.1 Borealophlyctis nickersoniae
TTGTTGTGGTGGTGCTGGTGGTGGTGGAGGGTTGTGGGAGTTTCGTTGGGGTTGGGTCGGGCGGCAGGTGCCGATGGTGTGGAAGGTCCGGACTAGGAGGATGCGCGGGCTGTTGATGACTGTTGGGGTTTGAAGTTTTAATGTAGACGGTTGGTCGAATTAACAAGACACGTATGGGTCTTGTGAATATGAAGTGTCAAACAGCACTTTGAAACATCCCAGTTCTTCCAGCGCATCGCAAATCATGACTATTGTAGCCAACGCAGTGTCTGGCAACCAGTGTGCGTGATCGAATTAAAGTGAAAGAACAAGGAAACGATGGAGCCCGAGAGCGCGACAGACTGCCCTCCAAACTTGAAGATTCGGGTCATCAAATTGCACCGCACAGAGCCAAACCTCAAACTCTGACAACAAATAATGTTTGTTGACAGGTGCATGAAACCGAATCTCAATATTCCACAAAGAGTTTTGCGCGCGCACGCACGCAGGTATGCAAAAAATCCGTAAATATGCAAAAAATCCGTAAAATACAAAAAAAAAAAACCCGACCCTCCAATGTATCTGATATGTTCAAAGGATAAAATATAGTCCCTCTTCCCAGCCTCTCCCCCTCAACCTTGCACAAACGGAAGAAACGGAAAAAAAGTTCTTTGTTGGGCGTGTGTTCGCTGGAAACGCCTGAAAGGTCCGATTGCTCTAACGTCCGGTGCCCCAGTTGGAGTACCGAACCGTCCACATTTGCGAGTTCGGGTAGTACCAGTCCGCGCGGTTCACCATTTGCCTAGCGAAAGGAATAATATCAATTAAGTGGGCCGACCGCCACGGTTAGTGTGAAAGCATAAAGACATCTCACCTGCGGTGACGCATGCGGTAAGAGGGAGGAGTCTGTTGGGTGGGAGGAGCCTGAAGTCCCAAGTCTTGGTAACCCACAGCGAACGCCGTTACGTATGCCCGAGTGAAAACAGTGCCTGAATGACACTACAGGTCAGCTGCAGAATAATCACTTTCCACGATTTACCAAACAAGAGCTGCAAACGCACCCAGCACAGCCAACGTGTCTTTACTGGCAAGCGCCTTGTCCGCGACAATGGCGACGTTACTCCCAAAGCTGGTGAACGGGGAGTAGCAAGTTTGGGGGGTGGATTGGTCGGTGACGATGTACTCGGTTGCATTCAACTCATGATCTCCATTGTCAAAAGTGAAAATGACCGGGTTGAGGTTTTTGCTGTCGCAGGGAAGCGTGCACAGCCCCGCGTCAGTGGGTGGGGGCGACTTGAAGTATCCATTCTTGCCCACGCCCGGCTGACGGATTTCGCGTTTTGCGAATGGGTTCCACCATGCGGATGAATAGGATGTGGAAGGCGGTTGAGTGGTGTACCCCTTCTCGCATTTAGCACCAAGGAGCTTGTTGAGCTTATCCGCCGCAATCTTTGGAAGGACAATGTAGGAGGAACCAGTGTCAAACACGGCTTCGGCTTGTGGGGCTGGGGGTGGAGTGTAGCCATTGTTGCGCTTGTAGTTAGAGACGGTTCCGTAGTTTGGAACCGCAGGTTGGGTCAGCGGAATGTAGGCATTGCCGTATTTGAGACCCTTGAAGTTGACGGACCAATAACTGAAAACCATAAGGCCTAGACATTACTGACATGTGAAATGTTCAAAATGATACAGTTACGTGGATGCGTACCCGTGCTGGATACCGTTTGCGGTGATGTTCATGGACTGCTGTGGAAGATTTCCATCAACACCGCAGACAGTCAATTGGGCGGGCTTAGCCTTCTGATAGTTGCGCTTCCCATAAGAGTTGCTCGGCGGCGCTGCGGGTTGGCTTGGGGGGACGAAGGCAAACACGGGTGGGCATTTTCCGGACTTGGCTGCAGCGTAAAGCCAAGAGTCGCCACCGGCTCCCTGTTTAGGCGTCAAAGACAGACCTGTGGGTACAGAATGCCAAAAGATTAGGGAACACATGGGTAAGGACGAGATTTTGGAATAAATCATACCGAAGACGCCGTCAACTGGACCAGATTCGCTAGAGAGGGTAACATTGTCGTCAGCCAGCAAAAAGGTGGACTTGGCTAGAGCCAGACTGTTAGATTTTCACTGTCACAGAATTGAAGTCAAAACAGTTGAGGTACTGACTTGAAACGCCAGCAAACGACACCATATCCTCCTTGAGTTTTCCCGTAATAGTCAGTCCGTCAGAATAGTCGAGTTTGTAAGGTTGACCAAGCGGGTGGAACGTGGATGATTGTGACCCATCGAACCCACGACCGGGAGACGAGCCGTATTCTCCATAGCCTTTAGGCTGCGCTTTATTGACCCACATAATAGGGGTACCAGAATCAATGCGCATGTTAAACTTCTGCTTTGGAGTTCCAATGTCCACCTCCGCGACGACTGCAGAGTATGGGTTAGAAAATCACCACCTTCAGCTTCGCGCCAACTCCAATATGCACGTACATTCAAATGGACTGTTTCCCGCATCCACGGTAGAAGGACTAGCCGACTTTTCCACGGGCTGACCATACTGTGGAGGAGGTGGTGCGGTGTTGTATTGTGGCGGTTGCTGGTACGTTTGGGGCTGGTTATACGTCGGCTGCAAGCCAGGATGAGAAGCATACTTTGCCCGGAGCCAACTGCAAGATGAAACCGTGAATTAAATTTTAATTCAAGACCAATTTAATTCAATTGTAACCATGGAGGACGGTCTCAGCAGCCACATTAAAGGCCGGCGACAGAAACTCACGCTCGTTCTGCCTGGGCTCTCTCCGGCGGTGTAAAGTGAACTTCGGGTTTGTAGAGGTTAAACGCCTGGAAGCCAGGAGCATAACCCGCAGGCCTGGGTTGGGCCGACACCGAAACTAGGATGGCAGTCGCGAGTGCCGTTGTTTTCAGGTTGAGCATTGTAGTTGAACAGATGGGTGGGATGCAATCAATGCAAGGGACGCGTCGGTAGAAGGTGGACAGTAAGAAGCTGCTGAAGTGACAGATACTCTTGTGCAAGGGGTGGGAACTTTTAAAGTCGATGGAACGAATGGAACAGAGAGGAAGCTGCGCGTTGCGACTTTTGTGTTCGGAAGAGTGTTCGTGGCAGTGCGGTGGCCCCTCTTCCGCTGCAGGTGTCAAGATGATCCACTTTACCAAGCAAAATGAGAGTTGCTCTGTTTATATTTTTTTCAGACACTTTTTATAGACGATGCTTCTATCTAGTGGCCCAAGCGGTTCCTGTGCCTCCCTCGCCGGTACTGCCCCCCGTCCGTCTTCTACCCGTTCCAGCATGCGTCTGGTGCGCCTACCCGTTTTCCTAGTCCCCACAGCCTCCCCATGCCCAGGGCCGGTCCCTTTGCAGGACAGGAGGCAAAGAAGATGCCCAGGATATGCGAGGCTTGTGTGGGCTTGCACGGCTGTGGCACTGAGCCATGCAAAACCCTCGATCGCGTCTCCACTGGGTATCCAAGACCAACGGAAGGCCCTTGAATCACAAAAACGCAACCGGAAACCTAAAATGAAATCTACTATATACATTATGTTTACAATGTAGCCATAACTACGGAATCGTTTTTCGCTTTTTCAATGCCACACCAGGATTACCACCCACCAGGCCCGCCAATTTGGGCATTGCTACATGCAGTGTGATCGCATCAACTCCAAAAGACATCAAATGTTCCAACCACACTACTTGTTTGTCCGACAACCGATCCCCTTGACCCTGATAGCCAATACAATTGAGAGTGAGGATGCATCTCCAGTGTCTCAAATAAACCGGTGGAAAACCGCATACCTTCACCTCAACCAGACGGAACTCTTTTGTCTTGTGTTTCCAGATACTGAAACACCAAATTCCATTTACAGTAAATAAGAAAAAGGAGGAAAGAAAGCCGACTCCACAAAAACATACCAAAGGTCTGGCACCCCACCAGAATGAGCCCAATACGTTTTCGCAAACAGTCTGCAGATGCGGGATAATGCAGGGCCACCGATACACTGGTCGAGGATAGTTCCGTTAGACGTTTCAGTAGGGTTTGCTATGCTTCACGCGCCACGGAACAAACCTCGGCGATTTCAATAATATGCTCCTTCGTGAAATTGTTCCATCGAACCCCTTTTTTTGTGATTCAGATAACACAACCGATACGAAAGCACCCTTCCACCCGAAAGCATGATTCAACCCACCCGCACACAAAGTTCCCAACGGCCGCTCCCGATCATCGACGTCTGCCAAGATCTCCACAAACCCGCCCTCGGAAATTTGCAACAATCTGCTCTCTATAGCTTCGCGTCGACCCTCGTAAAAAAACTCTGTGTGAAGGTCCAAAGGAGCGACTTGATGCGGGGAGCTGAATACCGCTGGCACCGTATCATCGAAGAGGATGTCCCAGAACAGCAAACCAAACTAGCATTTGGGAAGTATGAATGTCATGGTACGCAGATTGCAAACACGTTTGTTCCTTTCACTGTACCAGTGTCGTCACAATGCTGTTTTCGGCATGGAGGCCCTTCCATCCCTTTCGTCGGTAATATTGGAGTGCGAGTTCTTCCACATGCACATTTTCCCCTCCCTCCCCTTGCCAAAGAGCCTTCTGATTGGCTTGGCTGAAGGTCTTGATGCCTAATTAGGACGAAGTTCATGAATCAGTGACTGAAATCAGCGTCCTAACCGCAAAGTACGCATTCAATTTACCCTGAATTTTGTATTCTACAAGCTTCTCAGGTTTACCAAAGTCCACCGTCTCGGGTTTCATTTTGCCTTTGTATAATCGTCGTAACCGTTTCTGGATTGACGATCGGTGACCTGAAATCCGCGGTACACACGTTTAAGTTGGTGTGGCAACTGCAGTATTCGAAGCAGGAAGTCAAACGGCACCTGTTCGCACGAACGGATCTTCAAGAGCAAGAAAGCACACCCTTGCAGCCTCGCGTTTATCAATGTAGTTGTCCAGAATTCGAACCAAATCATCGTACCATGATCCCCGTCGAGCTGTTCTCCCGCGTTAAGAAAAGAACATTTCTCGCTCTGCAAAAAGGGACGAAATGGCGCACCTGGGCAAAACAGCCTCTGGCCCACCAGCTCCCGCAGCAATTGCACCTGTTGCTCATAGTCCTTTAGTCGAAACAGAGCTCCCGCACATGTGTCCATTATTCTCGTCAAGATCCAACCTTTCAACGGAAACGTGTCAATGTTTGAGAAACGGGGGGTACAGGATGATCGGAGGTTGTTGAGACCTCACCGGGAGTGAATACTTGAAACCAGGGTATCTGAGTGACATGCCCTCTTTTCTCCATCACGCACGCGTCCCATTCCACTTTCAATTCCTTCCACAGTCTCACAACCTCTTGGAAATCCGCAACGGTGTTGTTCTGCAGTATCAACCGGATATGTCGCTCCATTTTTAAATAACGCACATAGTCAATGCAGGCGTCGCGCGTAGGCCATATTAGAGACGTTCGGTTGACGGTGTATGAAGGGAAGCGTCGTGCTCCTTCCCGTAGGTTGGTCAGAATGGAATTTGTCATGAATTTATCATCCTCTGGCCACTCGCGGGTGCGATTGGATATGACAAAGATACGGTGGAAGGTGTCACGAGGCACGTCTGAAAGTCTGATTACTTTGCCTGCACGAGGAATATGACAGGTTAGACCAGAGTCGAAATGCAGATACTGCGAAGGTGTTGGAATAAGGATCAAGTGTCTGACCGAGTTTGCGTCGGACCTGGGTTTTAAGGTTATCTTCGACATTGTTGGACCTGGACGATTGCATCCGTTGCGAAGATGCGGACAAGAAGGACAAGATAGTTTGACTTTTGGTACTGCGGACTAAGAGCTCACGGACATCATTGACCTGCAAAATTGTGACTATATTGACAATCCATTGGTTGGGATTTCCCCCCCTTCCGGGCAAAACTTGCAACGTACACTTTTCCCAGCTGTACATATGTGCCTGCCTTTGGCCAGCTCGTCCAATTCGTCTCGTCGCAGCAGACCCAGCCATCCCATCAAATCAGGGGGACCTGACTCATCCGTGAATCGGAAAGGCTTCGCGTAGCAAAGGGCATCCAATCCGCCGTTCAAATCGCTTATTGACGGGTAATTCAATTTGTCAACTCTTTCAAATTTCAATGTCCGGTGATTCAACAGCTTGAAGTACAACTCTTTTGCGCACTCTGCGGGGAAACTTTAGTACATTGGGTTCTGGCAAAGGCGCCAGATTTCTAAATGACCTGGAAGATTCCGATAGGTTGCTATAATTGTGCGATCGTCCTCATCAAGAAGATGCATTTCCTCGGCCATAACAACAGATATGATGTTTTCCAGCTGCTCTATGTAGCTGAGCCTTTTAAGATCTGATGACACCATTTCTTCTCCTTCTTCGGCACATTCGTCACTCCTTTCAACTGGTTTCTGCGGATCATCCTCAACAAGCGCTATTGATTGTGAACGCCATACTTCCCCTAGAGGGTCAACATCCTCGCTTGCAGTTTGCACCTCTGGAGACAGCCCGCCAGGTTCAGTTGACACCACAGGTAAATTCATGTTCGTTGTCAATTTCTGTCGTTTGGTACTGGGTGCCAACGCCGCCGCCGCCGCGGGACGCTTTTGGGCGGTTTGCATCCCACTCTCGTTGCAGAATTCGGACAACCAGCGAGAAGAATGTCTGGAGTACAAGCACCACCGGCGAAAGCCCCCCCAATTTGCACGGTGATTGGTCGAGCAGCAAAGGTCGCCGCAGTGACTGCGTCTCCTTACTTAGTTGACCCACGTGAGGGTGCTGCTTGGTGGAGTGGCTTGGTCAGCGCGCGCTCGAAGGAGCAAGCGAAAGACCTACGTAACCGCCCAGCTTCAAATCTCCAGCTGACTGACCCCATCTTGTTCGTTCTCACGCAAAGTCATGCAAAGCTCACGCACAGAAATCCTATTCGATTAACACCCAGTGTATGTGGGAAATATAAGTGGCCTAGGGGGCGCGTAGAGAAGGGGGCAGGGCACCGTGGCAATGCCACCTTGGCAACCTCGGTCCTTGGCAAATGGACTTGTACCCGTCAAACCCATCGTGAGGAGAGGGAGACGGCTGTGGGAACCCGGAGCCTGCTGGCAGTCCACGAACAGAATACGTCGCAAATGATATAGACGCCATTCCCTGTAAAACCTTGGAAGATCTTGAAAATTTCGAGATATCCTAAATTTGGATCAGAACGGTCCCACCTTAATGAAATTTTCGTGTAAACAAGACTGTTGAATTCTCACACTCCATATCCCATCGTACATCCTTCATCCAGACATCAGCTCTTCATTTCACGTACATTACCGTCTAACGATACACATGGAAAACCAACCCCTCGTACCGCCGAATGGAGGCGACCCCTCCCGCATTTCCGATGACGGTCGGCCGTCCACCAGTTCCCAATGGGGTCCGTCAGCCCCCTACAATACCCCCAACCTCGGCGCGTCTCAAACGCCCGTGAGTGCCGGAAGTAGGAACCCTAGCCCAACCAGGAATCCCTATTTGAGGGATGCTTATCCGAAGCCTCCGCCTTTGGGAGAGGGCTCCGATCTTGGGATGACATCTGCGGGAGATGCTTCGCATAGACGACCCTCAACAGGTCCCGGAGGAGAGAGCTCAAACACTTTGATCGGAATGTACATGAATCCCGAAGATCAGGTACAGATTTGAGCAGAGGAGAAAACAGTTAGGAAGGGGCTCTGCTCGGATGGTCCTCAAAGTTCACGCAGACGGAAAAGTGTGGAGAGTGGAAGTGGAATGTTGGCTTGTTGGGGCGGGTGGGGGCGCACAAGGTTGGAAGGGAGAAGGTTGTGGACAGAGGATGAGGCTTGTATCGTATGGGTGAGGGATCTAATCTGTTTGGATCAATTTTAACCCAGGACTTCATACACTCTCAGCAAAGCGGCCCCGCTAGGCAACCATACCAACGCACCGTTCCATCTAATCCAAATATTGCCTTCACCGACCCCTCCACCAATCCCGATTACCTCAACTTTGTCAACCCCTACGGCCACGCCGCCCCACATGGTTATCCAGCTGGTTCATCTTACCTCCCCCAGCACTATCAGCAAAATTATCCTCCACCTCAACCCCTCGGTCGTCGGATCGGCGGTGGAACAATTTTCAGACATAAGACGCGGAGGGAGGTGGAGTTGACGAGGGAAGGCAACTTTGTCGTTGACATTCCGGTACCAGAAAAGGTTTTGTCGGAGGCAAAGTTCAAAACTGGCATGGAGTTCACTCATATGAGATGTAAGTTGGTAACCGGAAGGAAGAGGTTTCGACAGACACCGTCGTCAGAAACCAAGGCTGATGTCTTGGAACCCTTTTCAACAGACACGGCCGTTTGCGGAGATCCCGACGAATTTGTTCGCCGCGGCTACACGTAAGTCATATTCTGTCCTACAGCTTCACCACTTCATTTTGCTGAGAAAGGCCACCCTCTCGCGCCCGCAGTCTGCGTCCGAAACTGGCAAATCGTCACACGGAACTCTTCATAGTGATGACAATGTACAACGAAGACGAAGTGCTATTTGCGCGGACATGGAAGTCGGTCGCAAAGAATATTGCTCATATGTGTGCGAAAAAGAAAAAGGGAGGGATGTGGGGAGAAAATGGATGGACAAAAGTGGTTGTTTGTGTAGTGTCCGATGGACGAGTAAAGGTATGTATTTTTGAATTTGGCGGCAGTTGCGTCGCTGAGGCTAAATTGGTGATGTTTTATGGGACAGATTCATCCAAAAACTTTGACCGTCCTGGGTATTTTGGGAGCCTACCAGGAGGGCGTTATCAAAACGTCCATCAACGGCGAAGGTAGGCGGATCGGATGTGGATGATTATGACTGAAACTGGCATCCCTAATTTTTTTGCACCCTATAGACGTCGCCGCACACATGTTTGAATACACGACCCAAGTCTGCGTCGACCAGGATTTGCACATCCGTGGTATGATCGATCTTGCCGCATCAGAATTTGTCTTCGGTTACGTTGTTTATGTTCTCCTCACCAATCCTGTCCCTTGTCCACTCCAGGCTCTGAAACTGGCTTAGTCCCCATCCAAATGATATTTTGCCTCAAAGAAAAGAACGCCAAGAAAATCAACTCCCATCGTTGGTTTTTCAATGCCTTTGGCAGAGTCTTGGAACCGAACGTGTGTATCCTGCTGGATGTAGGGACGAAGCCTAGCGATACCAGCTTGTATCGACTGTGGAAAGGTAGGAGCTTGGGGATGCTGCAGCTTCTTCTCAGCATGTTGGTATTCGTCACTCACGCCCCTCAAACTCCGACCACCCACCACCAACAGCATTCGACGAATCTCCCCAAGTAGCAGGCGCCTGCGGCGAAATCTACGCCGACCTCGGCCGCTTCCAGCACAAACTCGTCAATCCCCTCATCGCCGCCCAAAACTTCGAATACAAAATGAGCAACATTTTGGATAAGCCCCTTGAATCCGTGTTTGGATTCATCTCGGTGCTACCGGGCGCGTTTTCGGCGTATCGGTATAGGGCGTTGCAGAATGGAGCGGATGGGACGGGTCCGTTGCAAAAGTACTTTTTGGGAGAGCAGATGCATGGTGGAGAGAGTGTTACTATGGCGAACATGTAAGTTTCCGAGCGGGGTTGGTGATTCACTGGGTTGGATGGCTGGCAGGAGGTAATGGTTCATTTTATCTGTTTTTTCTTTGTGCTCAAACCTGCATCTTCTGCTGTTTTCTCTCCCAGGTATCTCGCCGAGGATCGTATCCTTTGTTTTGAGCTCGTCACAAAGCGGAACGAGAATTGGATCCTGCGATACGTGAAGGTGCGCGTGAAAACTGTCACGGAAAACGCATTTTTTCTCTTCCTAATCCTCTGCCTCTGTGGTGTCTAAATAGTCCGCCAAGGCCGAGACGGATGTGCCGGATAGTGTGTCGGAGTTCATCGGTACGGGTGGCGTTGGAAGCAGCATGACCAGACTCTTGTCTCTCAGCGTTAGGATCTCACCGGTTTTCCATTTGCTTACTTGTGCAGCTCAACGCAGAAGGTGGCTGAACGGTTCATTCTTCGCTGGCGTCCATGCCATTGTACATTGGTACCAAATTTTCCGTTCGGGGCACAACGGAGGACGAAAGGCTGCGTTGTGTTTCGAGATGTTTTGTAAGTGCTCTGTTATGGGCAGCTTTACGTTTTGCGCCGATACCCGTCTCCACATTTTGATGATTGCTGCACATGTTTTTATGACAGACAATCTCCTGAATGTCCTCTTCAATTGGTTCCAATTGGCCAACTTTTATCTCATTTTTGGTATAGTTTACACTGCAGCCCATGCTTCCTACCCACTTGTCCCATTTCCCGCGGTCTTACTTTCTTCTGTTCACGCCTTATCAAACAGAATTTTTAACAGCGGGAGTAGTCCAGTCGTCCGATACCGACCCCTTCTATGGCGGCGGCGAAGCTGTGTTCATCGTCATCAAACAACTGTACCTGTTCGCTATCATGATGATTTTCGTCGCATCTTTGGGGAACCGACCTCAAGGGACACGTTTGCTGTATTTGCTGTGTTTCGTATTGTTTGCGCTTATCATGGGGTTGATGTTGTACATTGTGAGTATTTTACAGTTTTGTGGTTGTCCCCGCAGGGTACTGCAGCGTGACATTCATCATGCATGTAATCACCACCCACACTAGGCCGGATTCACCATCTACAAGACCGTCGACGCCGCCATCAAATCCACCGAAACCATCGACCCAGCCACCGGACAAGTGCGAACTGATATCAACAAAGTCCCCGCCCTATTTGCGCGCCCAGCATTTAGGGACTTGGTGGTGTCTCTCCTGGCAACGTATGGGAGCTACTTTATCTGTTCATTTGCCTATTTGGAGCCGTGGCATATGGTGAGGAACAAGCGACATGAACGGGATTTTTTGAAGACTTCATTGCTGCAATTAAATATTGTGAAATACTGATACGTTTCCTTACGTGGCCGAATCCATAGTTCACCTCATTCGTCCAGTACCTCCTCATGCTCCCGTCCTTTGTCAACATTCTCATGGTCTATGCATGTAAAGTCCCTGTCGTGTGGTTTTCTCCTCCATTCCCCCATTCACTCATCCGATGCTTTTTTCCAGTCTGCAATCTCCACGACGTCACTTGGGGCACCAAAGGCGACAATGTACCCGTTGACCTAGCTCCGGTCATGGCCAAACGCAAAACCGATGCTGGGAAACAAGTAGTCACGACCGATTTGCCTGTCGACCAAGGGGACATTGACACCAACTATGAGCTTTTGTTGAGGGAGTTGGCGAAGAAGGAGGATAAGGGTGCGGAAAAGAAGAAGAAGGTTGTGGATGTGAAATTGAAGCAGGAGGTAAATTCAAAACATTTCCAGCACCTTTTTCTTCTTGTAGCCTGTATTCTGAATACTAAATTTTTTCCGCCGCTTTTCACCTTCCAGGATTACTTCAAACTCTACCGCACTCGTGTGGTCCTCCTCTGGATCATCTCCAACTTTTTGCTGGTCATGATTCTGACTACCCCTCAAATTGCGTCCAAGATGGGAATCAGTCCGGATCCGAAGGCGTTCAATCCTTATTTGACGTTTATTTTGGTGAGGAAACTTGCTTTTGCTTGTCGGTTTTCTGTTCTGTAACCCACAAGCGCGAGGAATGTTAACATTTGAAAATGTGTTCAGTGGTCCGTGGCAATCCTCTCTGTTGTGCGGTTCTGGGGTAGCATGGCCTACCTCACCACTCAGGGTTACAGACGCAGCTCTTCCAGAGGAAAGAAGGGGAGATGAGTCGGGTTCACACTTGTTGGATGCTGGAGCTTCCTGCTGGACCGGGAGGACTTTTATTTTGTGCCTTGGAATCGAAGCGGGGTGTGGCACAAAAAATGCTACCATGATGGGTGATCTTTTGTTTCGAACTGTTTTGTTCTTTACCGTTTTTCTGTTGCATTTTATGTACTTGATTGTTTCTGTTCCTGTGTAATAAATTCCGAGTAGTTCTTTTGTCCAAATTTGGTACGGAACATTGGATGAGTGTAGTGTGGTTGACTGGATTGTTTACTGTTCTTTGCGGAGGTTCAATTTTTTCCTGCTTCACTTGTCAATTTGGCCACAATTGAAATATATTCACGTCGACTGGAGAAGACCGGTAAACAAGTAATGCAAACACAGAACTCTATTGGATAAAAAGAGAAGAGGACAAAGAACCAAAGGAAGACACTGTTTTCCTCCTCGTTCTGGGTCCAGACTAATAAGCCCATTTCCTAAAATCGGGAGAATTCCCAACATTCCACTATCTCAACATCCGACTCAACACCACCTCATTTCCTTCCCCTCTTCTTTGACTTCTTTGCCGCCTCCTGTTCCTCCTTCAAAGCCCTCAACTCCGCCAACCGCTTCTCCACCTTCGGCACCTCAATCAACCTCTGCTCAATCGAGTTCTTCTCCTCCTGCAGCGCCAACCTCCGTTCAGCATCCAGCTCAGTGAAGACGTACCCTCCTTGCCCATCGTACTGCAGAATCCAGTTATGGTACTGCCACAAACTCGGGCGATGCGAGACAGTGATGAGGGAGATGCCCAATTTCTGAGCGTGGGTGTACATGATTCTCTCCACGTCCATGCTGACACTGGACGTGCATTCGTCCAGGATGGCGTAGCGAGGGCAGTGATAGAATAGACGGGCCATGGCGATGCGTTGCTTGTCGCCGCCGGCGAGGACATCTTTCCAGTCCTTTTCGGCGTCCCAGCCGCCTTCTCGTTCGACGATGGAGCCGACTTGGACGATTTGGAGCATGGTTTGGAGGTCGGCGTCTGTGACGCCTTTCGCTTCCATTTCGGCCTTGGTGTCGGGGTAGATGACTTGGTCGCGGAGGGTGCCGAGGGAGAGGTATGGACGTTGGGGAATGTAGAAGATCTTTTTGTAGTGGGGTTTCTTGACTGTACCGCCGCAAATGGGCCAGAGACCACCAAGGATGCGGAAAAGCGAGGATTTACCAGACCCGTTGGGTCCGACAATAAGGAGGTGCCTGCCGGGGAAGACGTCAAAGGACAAGTTCTTGACAAGCACGTCGCCGTTGGGGGATACGATGGGAACGTTGACAAATTGAATGTCCTCGGATTCCTCAATGTTACCGCGCTGCTGCATGATGTCGGTGTTTGCGTCGGAAACCAAAGTCTTTTGGAATTGGCCTTGAGCGAGATCGTCGAAGACCGCCATGAGCTCGGAGACACGGGCAGTGTACCCGGCCAATTCGGTAATTTCCTTGTATGAATACCTGCAGATAATGACAACATCCCGTCAGATAAATGCCACAAAGATCTCCAATCCCGTCGCAATATTTTTCAGGAACTGGCCGACACTTACATGATACGACCAAAAGCATCGGCGGAGCTGAGCAACAGTCTGCGGTTGGTAACAAACCCTTGAGTCCGCATACCGAGGTCCTGTCCCTTCGCATGCGGCATCTCAAAGAAGGCGGGAATACCGCACAGCGTCATTCCCAAAGCACCCCAGAAGTATTTGATGATGAAATCCTCAAGCATCCCATGCCAAATGCGAGCGCGGTAAATGCGGTTAACGTGCTTGATCAATCCAAAGTAGGATCGATCCAAGTTACCCTTCTCCACCGCCTGACCCGAGTACAGCGCAACTTCTTCAGCGTTTTCAATCAAACGCGAGTGGGTAAATCGGAATTCACCCTCCAGGCGCTGCTCCTCTGCCACCATTTTACCAAACGGTGGAGTCAAAACGCGGAGCACCCAGGCCGAAACGTGGACGATCACGTTCAACCCGAAAATGCCCTCGCCACCCACGTTACGAGCCAGCTGAACGTTGTAGATGATAGTGTCGAGCATGGGTTTGCTGAGGTTCGAGTACAACTCTGCGACGGCGTGGCAGAATTTGGACACGTCTTGGGTGATGAGTTGGTCGGCGTTTTTGATGCGGTCGTCCAAGTTTCCGACCTTGTAAAAGGTCATGTCCTTGAGGTAGCGGTCGTGAAGGTAGTTGGTGAGACGTGTACGGAAAGCAATGGAGAGTTTGTTTTGCAGGAATGTGAGCATGCTGTTTGTGTAGGTTGCCGGCAAGGCCACCGCCATCCAGTACACAATGTGGAGAAGGAACTGTCGTCCTTGCCCACGAACGAGTGCGCTAACGATCCGCCCATCCAGCTCTGCAACGTACAAGGACAAAATCGTACGACCGACAAGGAATCCCGAGAACAAGTTCAGGAGCCAAAACTCCTTTGATGACACACCCGGCACGATAATCTTCATCAATCGTGTCAGACGCTTGAAGAAGACGGCATCAACGTCACCCCTCGGACCTCCCTTTCCCTTCTTGCCCTTTCTCCCACCGGCATCCACTTCCGCCGCCGCTCCAGCCTTCACCGCCCCGGCCGGCCGAGGTTTCCGAGCCATTGAAGACCGAATGCGGATGGCCAAGGCCAGCAACCCAAAGGAAAGCGCCGACCTCGTTATAGTTTTCTTATTTTGCACATAGTAAGTCACCAGCTTTGCGAGGTTGGGAGGGATCACAATTTTCGCCGGCATCCTTTCAGTGTTTAGGTGCCGACTGGACTGGTAAATTCGATAAAGGGAGTCGTGTGAGATAAGTTTTAACAACAGCTTTGATGTAGACACCTGTGCACCAACAGAAGTCGCGCACCTACGGAACCGTGTGGAGATGGAGGGATGTTGGGGTATTGGGTTACAGTGGGTCCCTGTATATGCCGCCTAATTGAATGCCACTGCAAAGGAGGATGAGACTATTGAGATCGTACGTTGAGATTCGCAAGAATGGGGAGGGCAAGAGGATATGGAAGTTGACGGTGGTTTGCCCGACCGCCTTTTGGGCAGGACTTGTGAAAGTTACGCACATGCTTGGTGTCGGGTGACACACAGAGTCACATGTCAGGCTGCCCAATTGAGTTGTTGCCAAGGGTGATTTGGATACCTTCCTCGCCTCAATTCAAATTCAGCGGTGTTCACTCTCTTCCACTCTCTTCCAACTGTCCTGCTTGTCCTGTTCACTGTCTTCAGACTTTCAAAAAACATCAAGAAAAGAGCAATCACTGTTTGGATTTCTGATACTATTTCTAACGAATCTACACAGTACACAGGGGTTTATACGATACAAAAAAGCGATTTGTACAAAATTTCCACATTCGTTTTTTTTTTGGTTTTTTTCGATTGGGGTATAATACTCCGCCGCCAACTTCAAGACGGCCTCGTAAGGAAAGTAAAAGGAGAATAAGATGAAGTTTCTTTCGTCGTGAATGTTTTGCGTGTTTGAATGTTTTCGTTTTTACTGATTCATGCCCGGCATGTGGCGATGGATGAAGGAGGCGAGCAGGCGAGAGAGGATGTGAATGTATCACCGTCAGCGTAGAGACGGGAGGGAGAGGTGAAAGGCGGTGCGACGGTACGTGAGAGGTAAGAGGAGATGGAAAGGGGTACTTCGATCGCGTCAGCCGATGGGGCTTTGGAAGTAGGGATGGGAATGGGCGATGGCGCGGATTGATTGGTCCAGTCGCTCGTGAAGGTGGACTTTGAAAGAGCAACCGCGCGGCGGCTTTCACGACGTTGAGCGGGGGTCAATGGAAGACTGATGGGAGCCGACGGCAAAGGAGTCGTCGAGTACGAGACAGACCTGCCTCGCACTCCTGACCTCCCTGCGTCGTCCCATCCCTGAGTGCGAGCAACGTTTTGATTCTTCATCTTGATCGGAACCGGCCGAGTGTTTTGCCTAACCACCCTCCGAACTTGAACCTCGTAGTTTTGTCCGGCGTTGTTGTCCCAATGCTCCACCCCGCCCACGGTATATTGAACCGCAAACTGAATCTTTGCGATCCCACCATCGCCCAGCTCCAAATCCTCGTTCAAATCAACCCCAAATCGAAACCGGTCCACTCCCGCCGAGGCTCCAAAAGACCCGCTCACGGACTCCCCGAACCCAGCCTCCACGTCCTTGTACGTCCTCCACATGTCCGACGACACCCTGACAACCACCCGCTTCTCAAATGCGATATTACGGACCAAAACCGACCCAGCAAGGACTTGCCCGCCCTCCAACCTCGCGTGGTCAAGCACAACCATCCCCGTACCGAACGTGGATACAGGTGGCACAGTCGACGACGCCAGCGCCCACAGTTGGTCCCCGACTTTCTGGGAAGCGCTGACGCTGCCGGCTTCCAAGTCGCCCGAATCCTCCACGTCGTATTTCTCAGAGCCGCTGATGTCGGTTGGGAGGGACCCGCGCTTGAAGAGGCACACGCGCTCGATTTTGACGTGGAATGAAAGGGATTTTTTCTTTTGCGGAACTGATGATGGGGTTGTGGTAGACTGTTTCGAAGCGCGGATGATGGCAGGGCGGAGGGTGCGAGGGGTGGGTTCATGAGGAGTCTTTCGGTATTGACGGGACCGGTGGCCCGGGCAAGGGGATGGGGTGCGACGGCCTGACGTGAGGTCGCTGACGGATCGTCGAGAGCGAAGGCTGCCCGGCGGTGTTGAAGGCGGAGAGCCGGCTACCGTGTCTTTGATGAACGCAGCGGGAGTGTTTGTGACGATGAACTTGGAGAACTCTGTGAGGAAGCTCGATGGGGCGCTGGATGATATGGGGATGGGCAAGGCCGGATACCCGTCTGCTGGTGCTGCAATGTTGAGCATCGTCGTGGTCGATGGTCTGGGGCACATGAAGAGGCGGTTCGCGGGGTGGGTCAAACGAGGAGCGCGCGGACGCGAGGAGTACGCTGGACGGACGGACGATTATTTACAATTTGACAGGGGCGTCAAGCGTGGTGGGGGGGTCCTCCTCGTATTAAATAGTCCTCGATATCAGACCAATCGACATGAAAAATCCAAAATCAACGAACTGCCGGCGTTTTTTTTTCAAACACAGGAAAATGTGACTGATTCCTGTCCCTAATTGAGGCGATCCTAGCGATCCTTGTCGCCTTTTTATATATGCGATAGGGTTGATTTCATGGCAGGCAACCAGAAACTTGTTTTTTTTCTTCCATGATTGCGTCGATAGCCATCCAGTCTCGCCTCGCCATGGCTTCCCCTCCCGGCCGGCCGATTTCAACGATGTCGTCAGTCCAGAACTTTTTTTCATCCGGCCTGTTTTCTGTGTTTGCGTTTTTCCTTTGCGTTTCCTTCCGAGACATTGTCAGTGGCGTGGGTTGCACAGAGTTGCACTGCAGTTGCACGGCTGTGTTGAGTTTTTGGTTTTTCCCATGGGCGCGCTGCCACCTGATTGGCTGATTGACCTGGGAGACCCCGGGGCTTATCAATTAAAGATACGGAGGGCGTTTCCCGTGGCTCTTTGACGGCGGCTTATGCACGTGGGCAAAGACACTGTGCCGCTGTAATTTGCCCATTCATGTTAAGGGTATCCGACGGTGCCACACAATTAATGAACAACAGACAGGAGGGGCTGGACCAGTCGGTCCACGGACGACTGGTTCATTTCATTTTCAATGACTTCATCTACCGTCGGCCTGGAACTTGGGAAGGGAAAGCGGTCGGTTTGGGTCGTCCCCATTGGTCCCTGTTTCTTCCGTTGACGTCGTCTGGAGTCCATTCGACCTGCGAATCTTCCCACGTCGGGCGGCCCCGCTCATGCCACACGTTGGAGCAGGTCTAGCCCTTTTCGCATCTCTCACCGACAATGGCCGGGTCCTTCTCCTCGCCTCCAGTTTTTTCCTGGGACATCCATTCAATATCAGTCAGCCCGCACGCTCTCTCCTTGACGCTCTCATTTGGCCGCAAGCTTTTTGCACGCCCACCAAGGAATAAAAGTTGGATTGCTCTGACGATTGCAATGTTTCGGTTGTTCAGCCATACGTTCTTTCAATGTGAAGTATGCAGCCATACATTCTTTCAGTGTGAACTATGCAGCCATCCGTTCTTTAATGTGAACTCCTCTGGAACACTCTTGGCGATTTTTCCTGCTGGCCAATTTTGGAGCGTGTCAGGCTTATGCGTTTGTTGTGACCGAGATCAATCTGAGCCATAGTAATGGTACTATTGAACCATTTATTTCAAATTGTCGTCGATGATGCATACGTCGACATAGCGTAGCGTACATTGGATGCCATGCTGTTGAAATGACGAAAATGAAGAGGTTGAGTGACAACACGGTTAGGGTGATCCGCATAAGTATTGTCCAGATGTTCAAGTCCACCCGATTGCACTTCTTTTTCAACATGGAGCCTTTGGCAAGGAGCTCTTCGCAAACAAAGGAAAATCAAGGCACTCTTCATAAACAAAAGAAACCAAAGCCCAATTACCCCAATCCGCAATATCGGGGAGCTATCGGGTAGTCAACACCATAAAATCGGTAGATTAAGAGCACGCAGAGTGAAAGGCCTCATTCTATTTAATGGCGCAGATGATGACTTTTTCACCGTAGAACAAGCACTAACAGACGGATACCCCCTACCCCACCCTGGTCTTGCCGCGTGTGGCGCATTCGTGGCGCATGGAGCATGTCGCGTGAACAACTTCTTCCGTCCTTTTCATGCAGCAGGCCACTCTGACTGAGACCAGGTGCCCGCAGAAAGATTCAGCCAGCCAGCCAAGAGACCAACCACCCAGCCAGCCAAGAAGCAGCCAGGCACAACGAGTCACGATATATGTATGTAAGTATTGTATGTACCACAACAATCATCCTGCCACGCACTGTATCGGGCAAATTGCCATCAAAGGGAAACGCATCATGTGCGCAGGAGGGACGAACGACGACGAGGAGGACGAGGAGGACGAGGAAGAGGGTGGAGTGCAGGAGTGCATGATGTAAATGTAATTTACGCCCAGTAATATAAATAGAGACCCAAACTGCCACCCCGTCCCCCTTATTTCACCTCCTCCTCGAGTGGAAACCACATCATCC
>JADGKA010000512.1:0-18854 GCA_027604605.1 Borealophlyctis nickersoniae
CCTCCGACCCCTCCCTCACCTGACCCTCCACCGCACCCTCAACATCACCTTGGCCCCTCACCCGGTCATATGCTATCCACCTTCCCCTTCACGCCCATCATCTGGCCACACAATCGGAATTCGCTTAATCTCCCCCACTCTCCAACGTGGTCTAGGATCACGCCTCAATGTCTACAGAAACAATCCTGTGAGTGGACCCACCATTTGTACCCATAACAACCATGAAACCGTACCTCAAACAATGGCTCCTCCCCACACTGGGGACATCCCTCTTCCTCCAACTGACGCACGGTCTTATACTCTGTCGCCCAATACCCACACTGACATTTTAATTCATAGGGCTCAATGCTGTATTCATATTCATCTCGTACAATAATATATGGAAGTAGTGGCCCTGGAAGAACGTCAGACCCCACTGGGGATAGGCGGTAAGAGCGTAAAGGTTGTATAATACCATCATCAGTTGCGGCTCCTTGTTCATTTGCCTGAGCCAGGGTGGATGCTTTGGTGCCCTCCGGTTGTTCTGCAGGTGGTGGGCTCATGGTCTTTTCAACTTGCCTGGGTGGGATGTTCTGTTCCGCCATGATGGAGGAGTGAATTTTAACGTCAGAAATGCAGACAGACCGTTTTTTCGTTGAGGCGGTTTTGAGGCAGTTTGAGGCGAACACGAAGCCCAAGCCGCCATTTTCGGACTCCAAGCTTTCCGGACAGGGCTGCGCCACCTGCTTGGACACTTTTTTACTGGGTACTGTTTCGGAACTTGTCCTCATACAAAGAGGCCAAACGGTCGTGACAACAAAACTTTGTTGTTTTTCATCCGAATACAATGTGATTATGTTCTTGAGGTGCCATTCATGCGTGGTTTCGTGAATTCTCAGGTCTTATGGAGCAACCATGGCCAAAGGAGAAGATGTCGATGAAAAAATATCGCCCTTTGGGCCTCATATGAGGTCGCTGGCCACCAAATACCTAACTATCTCACCGACAGTCGTGCAAGGAGGCCAACCAGTAACGGTGCCAATTGACCACTTCAAGCTGCCATGGCACTCTGTTAGCTATGTGTGGGTGGTTGCTGGAGGGCTGATGGGATTCTCTCGGCTTGCCGCGCAAGCAGTATTATGCCTGCTGCCTTGCTCACTAAGACCCAGTAGAAGCATGCCGCACTAGAAAGTCAATGATACTTGAGACGATTCAAATGGAAGATACTCTTCCGAAACGGCTCCTGTTGAGAACCAGCGTCAAAGTTCCCAGCGCAAAACGCGGGGCTTGCTCCTGCCGCATCCGGGTGGATTATACTTACTCCCACCAAATAGTGACAATACAACGAACAGGAGGAAATGCACACTCATACTCTGCGTGAGGTGGACTCACAACGCCGATCTGATTACGTGCCATTATGTTAAGGGTGAAGCGTGGAAGCTGTACAGCCCGCCTGCAATAATCGGGCGGCGTTGTAGTAGGGACTCGGTCCGGGGTATCCAGGAAATGTCAAAGCTCTCGATACTTTCTCGGGAGTGTCTCCAGTGGAATTCGTGCTTGGACGGACAGTTTGCGCCCTTATGAAATTCTTATGAAATTGTATGCGCCACTGTCCCGGGAACACAGACGTCTGATCGCCGCTTCATATCAGTTTCGATGCAGGGGAGTCGATGGTGACCTATCCGGATACCCATCATGGAACAACGGCAGCGTTACGGCGAGAAGGTGGTGGTTGAATTCTCGCTGGGTATGGGTTTTTGACGTTGAAAAAACAGGTAGTAGAGGGAGACCCAAGGTGGTCGAATCAGAGGTCTCGTCAGACAAAAGAAACCTCACAGTATATACCGAAGAAAATGGAAGGAAATAATGGAGGTATATTTGAATGAATAAATAGGAGGCGAAACGGAGAACTCTCCGGATACCCGAACTGCCGGTGTTTGGCACAGATGCCGGAAAAAAGATTCAATGACTGATTGCCCACTGCTAGGTCTGACCCGATCATAGGTCGTAAACCCGCGAAATCAACCTCCCGTTGCAGAGCATCGTTTCCTATGATGAAACGAACCACATGGAGCTGCATAGTGCAGGCCTGGAGACTATCTTGTGGTTGTAACATCCAAGCGCAGCCGGATGCCTTTTGCCGAGTACGGATGCCGAAAAAAAGATTCAGTGATTTGACTGAACACTGCTAGGTCTGACCCGATCATAGGTCGTAAACCTGCGAAATTGATGTTCGGTTGCAGAGCGCTGTTTCCGGTGATAAAATGAACTTTTGGTGGCTGACTAATAGACAATGTCGAGGGGGAACAAACCTCACGACTACGCATTCTCCCGGGGGCATCGAAATTTTTGGGCGGCGTTCAAAGAAATTTCGTTTTGAGTACTGCTGTCTTTGTGGTTGTAACATCCAAGCGCGGTAAACCCGCGAAATCAACCTCCACTTAGCGAGTGTCGTTTCTTTTGATAAAACGAGCCATAGGGGTTATGTAGGGGAGGCCTTAGAGAGTATCGCGCGGTGGTGGCATCTAAGCACGGTAGAGGGGAACTGGAGTCAACGAGAAAAATCGCTGGGAACAAACCTCAAGACTACGCATGTTGCGAAGTGAGTTTACGAATATTTTTTGGGCGTCAGTGACATAAAATTCAGTCCCGCATACTGCCACCTTTTGACAGGAACCGCAAAAAGAAATTCGAGTACAGTGGCCTAAGTCGGGCCCGGGAAATGATAACCTTGTAGCCGTCCCAAATGCCGACAAGTATGGGTGCGCCGGTAAACCATAACCATCTAAGTTGCCACAAGCCGTCTTTCCCCGCCCGTTGCCCCCGCTATCTTTTCCCCACGCCGGTTGTACCATCCAAGCGCCGCAGGAGAAACGCAGCGATCTTGTCGGGAGCAGATTCCACGTCTACGCATCCGTTGATGACTTTGTCCTTTTTTTGGGTCCCGCTGCCTTTTGCCAGGAAGCAAAAAAAGGGAAGCTGGAGTCAGTGCTGGGGTAGTTGGGGAGCGGGCAAATGACGCCCATGTAGCCCGTCCAAAACGCCAACCATATTTTTCTTCCCCGGACAGAGATTCAACATCACGCACTACATCATCAGGGACCCTCTCCCAGTGATGGTGTATTGGAGGTGCGTTCTCTCTTCCTGATGAAAGGATTCAGTGATCCTGGAAAGGTGTGGACATGACTGCTGCCGGGGGCCCATCAGAGGTCTTAATGCGAAATCGACGTCTCCAGTTGTAAAGCATCGTTTCCTTTGAAACCGAACCGCAGGGATCTAACTATTGTAGGTGCTTCAAGAGTGTGTTGTGGTGGTAACATTCCAAGTGCGGGCAGGCAAGAACATGGATTCCAAGTTGGAAGTCGGTGGGAACAAATTCCACGACTACCGCTTTGTTTGGGATAATTTGATCAAATTTTTGGGACGACGTTTAACGGGGAATTTAGTCTCCGGTACTGCTGCTGCCTTTGCGCTTGTAACATCCAGGCGTGGTCACGGGGAAGGTGGAGTCAAACGATGGAAGTTGTCGGAAACAAACCCACGACTACGCATTCAGCATCTGGTGCCACCCATCCAAACGTTTTGGACGGCGTTTATAGGGAAATTTGGTCTCCCGTACTGCCGCCTTTGCGGAACATCCAAGCGCGGTTGAGGAGACCGTGGAGTCAGAGAGTAAAGTCGCCGGCAACAAACCCCACGACTACGCATGGGTCTTCTTGCGGCCTCTGTCGTCAATATTTTTTGGATAGAATTTTCAACAGAACCTGGTTTCTCCTGCCTTTTGCCTTTTGTTTTGTCCAGAAACCCAAAAAAGGAAGGGAGTACGTGTCCCAAGTGGGCCAGGCATACGATGCCTGTGTAGCCGTTCAAAGTGCCTATAATGTACTCGTCCGTCTAGTACCGCAATCCACGACCGCTTTGGGTCCAAAATGCCACGGTACACGTCTCTACAACCTTTTAACACTCGACATCTTCCCCCCACACGCGGATTTTTCATTCACCCATATCACAGGCTATATCACTGAATGAACCTCTCCACGGTTCACGACGTGTTGACGAGAATCCATAGGTCTTGAGCGCATCATCTTTTTTGGTACGTCCTGTCCCTCAACAGCCCGCCATACACCCTCCCGACATCCTCGTCTCTCCTGGAAGCGGATTTGATATCACGCAAACAACGGAATAGATCACTGAGTGACTCTCTCGCGCTCACGACGCGAAGTTGACGATTGAAACCACGGAGCATCTCATTTTTTTGGTTGGTATTATCCTAGCCTAATTTAACCATCATCATACACCGTCACCCCCTCAAAGTATTTAACTTCGCAATATAAGACTATCCGCACCCTCTGTCTAAAGCGGTCTTTAATCACACGCGAATATCAATCATACGAAGCGCACTCATAGAGTAAATATCCCGCATATCATGGACTGCAGTCCTCGTTGGATGCCCCCCTCTCTTTCTACATCATTGACGGCCGTCCCTCCGCGCTCGCGATGTGATAGAAATTTTTCGCCTCCTCATTTTTTTGTTTGTCTTGTCCCTTAAAACCATCACCATTCACCGTCCCCATCGAAGTCTTTCAACCTCACAATATCCTAGTGTCCGCCGGTTACCCGGTCAAAAGAGAATATTGATCACACGTGTCGGTTATACGACTGCGCATTTTCATCGAGTTTCTTTGGAAAATGAGGGCAAACCCAACTCACGACTTCCGCATTCGTCATGTTGATTATTTTTTTGGGGGGAGTACGTTGGTTTTTCCCTGGTGTATCGAGAGAAACGGCAACTGGGTTCAATATCACGCATATATGCGCTACATCGTTGATGGCCGTCTCTCCGCGCTTGCGACGTGATGATGGATATGCCTCCCGTTATTTTTTCGGTTTATCGTCGCAACCATCGCCGTACCTCGTCCACCCATCAAAGGTCTTGCACACCTGCATCATAAAAGTGTATGCAACCTCTGTTGAAAGGGAACATCAATCACAAATCAAAGCGCTGATATGACTGCGCGCTCATAGTCTCTTCGGAAACGGTGAGCATCGTGGGCCAACCCACGACTGCGCAATCACGGTGAACCTCCTCATTGCTTTTTTTTGGGGGGGGAAGGAGTCCGTTGGGAACCCCTCTTGGCAATCCGGGTATACCATCGAGCGAAAAAAGGAAGAGACACCATGCCCTTCTATGGTTCTCCGCGCTCATGATGTGGTGCCGAAACTCCAGATCCCGTCCGTTTTCTGGCTTCGATTCATCCGAGCCAACTCAAACCATCACCATACGCCGTTCCTCCATCCACGTGCAAACTCACATATAACAGTGCAACCTCTGTATGAAGAGAACAATTTTGATTACACATGAAGATCATACGTACTGCGCCCACATCGAGTTCCTTGGAAGCGAAAGTCGTTGAGGGCGAACCCACAACTGCGCATTTCTCGCCTTCGAAACCAATTTTTTTCGGAGGAAGAGTACGTAATTTGAGAAAATCCTCTTGGCTGTCAGAGGGTACCGTCGAGAGAAATGCAAAAAAAGGAAGAGACAGAACGTCGCCTATGGTTCCAGCAGCACCATGCGCTGCGTGGGTGAACATGCCAAAACGCCCAGCCAGGAGAATCAAGTCAGGAGAACACTGTTAAAACACGACCGCGAGGTGAACATGGCGCCCGCTCACTTGCTTTTAGCTAGTGCTGGCCCAATGTTTATGATTATTTGAACACTGCGCACTGTGAGGCTTGAGTCTCAGTCGCTCATGACGCCGTTAGTGTGCTGTTTTCTTGTCCAAGCTCCACAACAGCTTCTTCAAATGCGGATCCCGCCAAAAAAGTTATGACATATGGCGTAGGCGTGGGCTGCATGGAGAGCATAACCGCAAGCAAAATCTCGTAAAGACGCAACACAGAAACCTTCAGGGCGACAGTGGAAGTGTAGACACGACCTTTTGTCCATGGGTGAACATACCAAAATGCACGGGAGGAGAGTCAAGTTGGGAGAACCTTCATCAAAGTATGATTTCGGAAATTGATGGACACTCGCTTTAAGTTTGTCTGTTCTCGTGCAAAGATTTATAGTCTGTTTAAACGGTGGGCACTGGAGACTTGGAGTCACCATCGCTAATGGGTCGTTACCGTCCACTATTTTTTTTGCCCACTTCGAATCGATCTGTCTCCGCAAAAAAGTGCCCCAAATATTGGGATTCAAAGCGTAACCTCGCGGAGATGTAATGAAACACCTGTAGGCCAAGCCCAGATACGTTGGCACGACCTTTCGCCTCTGTTTTCTCTCCACGCCTATCCCTCTCCTGTGGCCAAAATGAAAACGTAGCTTGGGTATTCGCGTATCAGTTGCGCAAGTGACAACCTGGTGACCATGCGTAGCAGCCGATGCTTGACTATCCAGTCTTTGCTGTAATCTATGCCGCTGGGGAGCGACGACTGACCGGACGGACCCCCAAAAAAGAAATGTCGAAAAAAAAAATCATGAGGAAATCATGAACGACTTCCGCATCCAATCAAGCAAGCGGGGAGTCCTCTCCAAGCGCATTGTATCACAAACATATCGAATGTCCGGACATTGGACTGGCGATAAGTATGCAATTGCGCGGGTGCTCCCCCCGTTCACATTCTTCGTCAGACGTCGCTTGAAGTGTCAAGCAATGGAAATTTGGTCTTCTACCGCTCATGGCGAAAAAAGAACAGTCTGCCGGGCGAAGTCTATGTACGTCTCTTTGTTGGGTTCGCCCAAACGGCAATGAGACTCATTTGCTGCAAAATGTGGTCCGTTTGTGAGTGCTCGAATACCCAATATGTGTTAACGTATGCCGCAGGAAAACGACGAGTGACCGGATGGCCACCAGAAAAGATCAAGTCACAAAAAAGAGGGGTCACTAAAGCCCACCGAACTATTTCCGCACATAAAGCCCCCAGGGAGTCCAATGGAGGGTTGACCGGCTTAGAAAAAGAGTCTGGAAACGTTGGCCTGGCAGAAGGGAAGAACCTAGGCCGTGTAAACCTGGCTTTCCTTCCCGCTCCCGACACTTCGCATACTTCTTTCCGCACAACAGTAAACATTGCTCCGGTTTAGACCGATTAAGTGGCATACGTAGCTGCAGCATTTGGACAGGCCGAGACGACCACTTGCTTCATAGGGAGACAACCACTTGTTTTACTGTGCCCGGCTCAGGGAAAAAAGTCCGACTCTTGCCCTCCTCTACGATATGGGAGGAACCCGGCCCTTAACCCGGTGTCGCTCACCAGCGCCATACACACGTCTTTCCTCTAAACAGTGACCATGGCTCTTGATTTGGTGTTTGCCCCCTTGCCATTTGTTGGCTCTGTCTGCAGATAATACGCAGCAGAAACCGGTCACACTAGCGCGGTCATGGCGCGGTGTTGACAATCCAATCCAATCACCTATGTTTTCGTTTAATCATTTTTTCCGTCCGTTTCGGCTGGATCAACCACCGTCTTCACAAATGTTTCAGCGCGCTCTTGCCAAAAAAGAGAAAATGTCTACCGTGGTTTGGAGGACGATGGGTGTGGAGACGATGTGGGCCACCTCCGGAGACGATGTGGGCCACCTCCTTGTTGGTTGACCCGTTTGCCATCCAGAATGTTTTGGCCTGCTGCTTTCAATTGAAAGCGTTTGCTATAATTGCTCTCCAGACCGCTCCACGCCGAAAAAACTTCTCAGAACTATCTAAATTCGATCTCTTCGACCTTCGTCTTACGGGCCTTGGATCCTCATCTACTGCGACCGTTGTCAATGCGGGCTGAGCAGGGATTGCATTTAAGTGCGCAGCCGATGACGAGCCAGAAAGGTGCCCATTGTGAACTGGAAAGCACTTTGCGGCCGTTGCTTAGCATAGTCGAATGTGTGCATCTTCTGCGGAAACGCAACCGCGCATTTCTTGATGCGTTGTTTTTTGCTTTATTTCCACCGTTTGTTTGGGATACGGAGTGGCGATCTCAGCACACTTGTTGTAAAATATGTCAGGAGATAGCGAAGAGTGAAAAGGGACAAGGTGGATGGTGGATGGAAGCCAACGGGCTTCATTCCACGGTCCATGAACATCGGTGAGTCACCGCTCTTTTTCCTCACAGTGCTCGGAATCAATCGCATTTCTTCTCAGTGGGACCTTAAATGCGCTGCTCATCCATCATAACCAATTCCCATTGCTGCCCGTTGCTTGCTTTTGGGTTCAAACCACGGCGTCATAGCATTATTGCGCGTGTGGGTGTCAAATTGTTTTTTTTTGGTCTGCCGTTAGTTAGGCTCCGCCGTCCCATGGGTATCACTGTTGGCGCATCCACAAATGGGAATCAAGGACCCCAAAACGATGTTGAAACGTCGGTGGGGTGCGTTCTATTCCCATTCATCCCACATTTGGCAGCCACTTATGGGTCTTTTTTTGAGAGGTCGGTTCTGCTGGAAATCAGCCGCAATTGTTCCATATACGCCGGTCCAGAGTCCGACGATGCGCGCTCCAAGATTTGCTGTCCAACCTTTTCAACTGCGCGCGCGGCAGATACCCAGGTACCCAAATAACGGGTTTGTAGCCTTCACAATCCTTTGGGCCCCACCGCTACATTGAATTCCGGCCTTGTGAATACACTCCCTCACCCCAACTTCATGGGCAATAAAACCCTGGTCGAGGAGAAAAAAGCTACTGAACCAAATAGGCGAATGTACACCGAATCTCTATCATTTCCAATTCTACATGGAACACACCGCTTTTGTCAAACCGCAGACCCTTTTGGTCAGTGAATTTAACGGCACCATCAGGTTCCGCTACCATGCGCTTTGTGTTCTGTTATGTTCTCAAACTAAAGGCGCGCTTTGTGGCCCTGGTGGATCGCGTTTCCTCCTCGCATATCAAATCCCGCGGTCGACGTAGAGTACGCCGCTGGAAATCAAAATTGGGCAAAAGTTTTTTCTTTTTCACTTGGCGGTCCTAGTTTGCATCTGTGTTGTCCGTCCACTTGGAGGAGGGACCAACGGACCGAATACAATAATGTGAAAGGAGTGGTTTGGATGGGAAGGCCATCCACTTCACCTCCATAGAACCGACGTTTTACTTTTGCCCTTTTTGTGGTCAGCGGTGCTGCAAATCATTTGTAGCCTTCCGAGTGATGTCCATGACTTTGCCCCTTTCTCATAACTTATGCCGAAATGACATGGCGCGTTGTGTGGACATGGCTGCGCATCTGTTGGATACCCATTAACATCCCATGTGGCAGAGAGTGATACACTCGTGAAGGATTCCCTTCTCCGCCCTGAATTGAAGTACTCTGAAGGCTTCTTAGCCTAGTCCAGGACCAGGTACAAAATAAGTCATTAATACATATTATGGACTCCAAAGACTTGACGAAACAACCGGTTTGCCTGCCAATCCCAGCATGCACTTTCCCTTTGAGACCATCATTCACCACAGTTGTTTTCCTCTTCCGTGTGACTTTGCCAAGACTACGGAGCAAATGTGCAAACGGTTGTTGATTGCCAAGTCGTCCGTGACCGCGAGGAGGGTGCTGCGTGCGCGCTCAGCAATTACCCTCATACAAAGGGCCTGGCCCATGCCTCCACAAGCAATCCTCATCCGAGTTTGAGCTGTGGGCGGGATTCTTTCACCGTCGCAGGCGGTCGCTCACCTGCGGAGTTGGTTTGCCCCTTTTTTTGGTTCGCCACGAGAGATCTCCGCCGATTTTTGCCATTGCGGCGGTTTAATCTCTGTAGAGACTCCGGCACGAGTCATTGATTTTGCACTCTGTGAGTCAGGACCCTACCATCTGAGCGACGGCCACTACGTTGTTCCCTGAATTGGGTGACCGGGACTAAAAAATGTGTTTTGCTGGCACAGCATTCGAAAAGAGCTGCGTCGAAGCTGCTTTGCGAGACTCAACATCAACGTTTGGAATGGTCCCAGTCTAAGGGACAACATGCAAATGAGTGAAATAACTCGTGGCGTAATCAAAGAGCTGAAAACAGCTTGCGCGTGTGTGAGCATTTGGCAGGAATGGCTCCCGCAATTGATAGGCATGGTGATGGTGTGGCGGGGGGCAAAACAAATAAGCGCCCCGTCTTTTTCTCCGTTCTTTTCTTCTTCTCGCACAGCACAAAACACGAGGTTGACACTTTTAATCTCGCCAGCATCAAACTGCCCTGCGGTCTCAATTGGATATGAGCTCAAGCACTGCGAAAAGTCATGCGGTTGTTGTGAGTTTGTATCAGGTTGAAAGGACATGGATACTGTTACAAGATCCATCCCTGTAGTCCCGGCGCGATCTGTCTTCTTTGTCTCGTGTACGACTTGCGTGGTGACAATAAAAAAGCTTTGATAAAAGCCATGTACGAGAGCAGACGGGGTACG
Organism: Borealophlyctis nickersoniae; assembly: GCA_027604605.1. Lineage (NCBI taxonomy): Eukaryota > Fungi > Chytridiomycota > Chytridiomycetes > Rhizophlyctidales > Borealophlyctidaceae > Borealophlyctis > Borealophlyctis nickersoniae. Next base: position 10,347 of record JADGKA010000512.1, read on the forward strand.
GATCTGAAGAAAATACCTAAGTACCCTAAAGTTACATTGACACGTTGCCGACGAGCATTAACGTTGCGCTCGGAGTATGCTCACCCATCCCGATCTGATGAGCACCGTTCTTTATACATTCCTGCTTGGTACCTGAAACAGTAGTTCCCCAAGTGAAACGTTGGGTGAAGGATGTGCCATAACCCAAACTATTTTGGGCCTTGCCTGGGGTTTTTTTTTGCGTATTGGTAGGGGGCACAGGGCACCAGCCAAAAAAATGTACCAACCTAAGCTTATCAGAAACAGTTACCAGAGTTACGATAAACCGTCGCAGGTCTCCATGAGTTGTTGCGCTTGACTAATGAAAGACAGACGGGACACAAGGTTGCCTTGGGGAAACCTGAGGCGGGCATGCATTCTGCAGCCATTTCAAACTGTGGGCCTTGAAAGAAACAGCCGTCAGGCAGGGCAAAGTCATTGACTACATCCCCCCGTCCATGCCGTCACGGGAACCTGAATTTTTTTTCCGAAGTGCATCGGGAAGCAGAGGGACAACCAAAGAACCACGAAAAAAGGAAGTTCGTGGTTGCAAACGTGGCCTAGTGAACAGTTGACCTTGCCGTTACGGTAAATCATTCGCAAAAGCCAATGTATTCGCGTTTCCTGCAACGGTCCAACCCCACTGTTTGGGGTCCGCTGCGTGATGCTGGAAAGGTCGTTGGGGAACGTGCGATGCTGCAAAAGTCATCGGGAACGCAGAGTCCATGTCTTAATTGGGCGACGGCCGAAACGTTTTTTTTCAAGAAGTGCCAGTGTGAATATCCCATTTGAGCGTTGTTGGATATTTCGCCATCGGGGAAGTCCGCGGACTCAAGTCGCGGCGAAGTAATGACAGATTCCCTCCCGCCGAACCCGCTACTTTCTTCTCTTCTTTTTTCTTTCTTCTCGGATAGTAGTGAGGGTTTCCTTTTCTTTTGTTTACAATATTTGGAAGACGTGCCTCCTCTTTTTCCAACCTATATTTGACATCTCGCTGCTGTCGCATACGTCTTGGTCTGGAGGCCGAAGCCATTTGGATACCTTCGCAAGGTCCATGTCTTCTACCTGCGGTTGTACTTTTTTTGGTACCTGTCCCATTCATTCCTGTTTGGTTCGTGGGCAATATGCATAGTAGACGATAGTTGATGCGCGGAAAACAAAAAAATACGACGAGAAGGAGAATAGGCGAAGACAGTTCCAGGGACGTCGAGGAACGTCGTTCGCAGAATCGAGACGTGAATTTCCGTTTGATTATAAAGGAACAACTTGCAATTTGAGTGCAAAACGTTGAGCGCACTGTCCAAGAGGAGACGCAAAAAAGACATACCCACCGAGCCCGTTGCCAAATGGAGGAGAGGTCAGTTTGAGCCTCCTTTTCCCGAAAGGACATATTAAAGACAACATACGCGATAGTGTGGACACGGGGAAGCAGAAGAAAACAAAACATACCTGCCGTATTTCGGTCCTCCCGTGCAAATGTAGGGGATGTTTGAATCCCGTCGTTTACATATCGGTCTTGCTATGCGGATTCCCGCCTTTGGAATGCGACTGCAACCACCGCCTTTTGTGGGAAACGGACGGAAAAAAAGGAAATAGGCGCTATCCTTAACTCGGAACCTCCGACGCTGAGACAGATATTGTTACGCAGAATTGACCATTGTTTTCAGACGGTGACTGCGGAATGCGTGGTATAATTTGTAGCCACAGAGTCGGTCTCTTTGCAAGACCTGTCACGGATTGTGTCAAAGAGTTTGACATCTTCGTTCTGCTACCCGGGTCCGTTTTGGTTGCTCCTCGGCAGTGGGTATCCCACGCTCGCACGATTCTCATACACCTGCGAAACGTGTTCGTGAACCTCGGTGCTGCGCAGCTATTGCCTGCCTCCAGTCCCTCCCCCCAGAATCTGGCGACATTTCCTTTTTTCGACTTTATATCATACCGTGAGTGTGACACACATTGGCTTCGTGTCATGCTTTGTTATCCAGACTGTTAAAACCGCTCCATCGAGTGACGGCAAACTATCGCCAGCATCAGACCGTTCGCCGTTATTTTGGCTGCGTGAGGATAGTGTTTTTTTTCCTTCCTGTAAGGGAAGGAAGGCTTGATGCCCAAAAAAAGAATGGCGACTACGAGAAGAAACAAGCGCGTTCTGTACCATGCACCATGCAGGTCAAACGGTGCAGAACACAGCCGGCTGGTTTGATTCCCGTTTCTTTCCAATTGCCATTGTAGGTTGGCGAGATGCAGTGGGGATTGAAAGAAAAAAAACTGCCTCTCTCTCCCGACGCAAAACGGCTTGGGATTCTGAACCAAGCTATTTTGCGGGTCGGCATGCATTGGTTTGATTGCGCCTTCGGGACGCGTGCATCGTTCCCCTTAGAAAGTGGATCAAACGTCCCATCCTTGCGTCGACTTATGGTTAAGCGGCGCTGCAGAAATCGGCAAAAGTCATCAGATACCCGTCCATTGAATGCGGGCATGCGGGGACAGTGTTCTCTCTTCAAGGAGTGCGGATTTGGCGGTTCCACCCCTACTTTCTGGATCCTCCGCCGTTAGGCTCAGTCCATGAAGTCAGGGCAAATTCGTAGGCTACCAGGTGCGGTATCCGCTGGAATACCATCCCTCTACTTCATTATTTTTTCCTTTGTCTCTGATCGTACAGACGGTTTCCTTTGGGGTCTTTGTTTCTCAGCCCTTGAAGAGATGCTCCATGTTCAATATGTGACATCTCTTTCTCCTGGCGGATACGTCTGGGATCTTGCCAGCGGAGCGTTGGATACCTCTACCCCATCGCTTCATCAAACGCCTAGCGGTAACGTCATTCACCTTTTTTTCGGTGCTGGTCCCTATTTGTTCGCTTTTTGGATTGTTGGTAATATGGGAAGTGGACGCGCTTAAGGCTCCAAAAAGAGAAGGAAGAGCCGCATAAGCGAAGACAGTTCCCGGGGGTGTTACGGAACGTTGTTGCGGCAGAATGCAGAGGCAGATTTTCACTCCAATATGCGGGGACAACTCGAACATAACCTTTGCGTAGCCGCGCCGCCGAAAGGGGGGCTGCGGACGCAAAAAAAATGGAAATATCACCATGTGAGAGTAGGGAGTTCCGGGACGTGCGGGTGCGCCCATCGCAGAACGGGGGGATACCAATTTCATGTCCTCTCTTTCCTGAAGACCTGTTAAAACAAAATATGCGAAAGCATCTTTCCCAAGGATGGACACCGACAGAAGGAAACATATCTCCGCAGCGGATTGAGACGAACAAAAGAAAAAATACGAAGATAGAGCGAATAACCCAACATGAGGCGGTAACTTGAACCGCCTACTGGCCCGCTTCTCGCATCCTAGGATGGCCGTGAAATGCGAGACATGGCGTGCTAGCCACTGACGGGGGAACAGACGGGTGTGGAGAGGCAGGAAAAAATGCGCCACAATCAATTGATACGTGGAACCACTTTGGAACTTGAACCACGTCTTTTACGTATCGGTGTGGGGAGGCCACACCTTATCATTTTCCTCATGTCATTCAAGTTGGGTGTGTGAGGGTTTCTGGACGTGTGCTGCGCGGGATCCCGTCCTGGAATGCGAGTACACCACCCATCACGTTGCGAGTAGGTGGACTCAGAAAAGAACCAACACCTACCCACCGCCATGAAAGGATGCACCTCGTCGGACACCCACCCGTTATCCATCAGTCTTCTCCGTACCAGCTTTTTTTCCTTATTTGTCGCTCCGCGTGTGATACTGTTCTCCTTTCTTCTTCGCAAAAACGAAGGATCGGTGGAGGCGCAAAAAGAGAAGTCAATGAGGCAAAAGACGGGTCTGTGACGGGGGTGACCCGTTCAGTGCAATGGTTGGGCAATTTGAACCGTGTCGTTTCAAATTGGCCATCTCGGGAAAATTGCTGTGCGAATTCCCACCTTCGAAAGGCGAACGAAACCATCACGTGGAAACGGACAAAAAATCAAACCTGCATTTCGAACATCTTAGATATCGGAACCGATCCGTTCTATCAAGAGTCGTTGACCCGACCATCGCACGAAGGCAGTGTTCATAGATACTGTCAACGCGGTCAAGCTCATTTCGTGTACCGAGTCCGTTTCGGTTGATCCTTGCCTGGTGGTTTTCTGCCAAATTGGTAAAATCCTCAGATACCCATCGCCGGTGCTTTTGAGCCCACGGCTTCCCCCACCGCTGTGAACGTGAAAAGCTTTGGAAGTTTCTTTTTTTCACTCCAACATATACCGCTGCCTTTCCTGGTTAATATCAGCGTTCCATCGACTTTGTTGAGCCCTTTGATACGCTGCTGTTACTGTTGGGTCCGCTGCGCAGGTATCGGATACCGTCATCCTGTTCCAAGTGCCAGGCTCGAGATGTTTTTTGGTCCGCTCAGAAGGCACTGGGTCCGCGGGTCGCTCAACCGCTGTTAGTCCTCGAATCATCATTTCTTTAGTGTGGAAGGGACACTTCAGCCACCGTCAGGCCCAAGTGACCGCAACAGATCGTGAGATGATGGAATCGTCGGAAACGGTCCCGCGGCCCATCAATTCAGCATTAAACCAGTTTTTTTTTGGGTTGTCGCTCCACGACGGATACTGCTCTCCTTTCTTCGCAAAAAGAGAAATGACTCCTCATATTGCAGAAGACGGTTCTGTGACGGGCACCCTGACCCGTTGCCGGAACGCTCGAAGCTGGTTTAACATTGCAGTTCATTTCCAAGAGACAAGTTGAGTGCAAAACATGGTGGTTACGGTCCGTCCTTTCTTCTTCGCAGAAGCGGAGCAACGGTTGAGGCGCAAAAAAAGAAATGGTTACAGCATACTTCAAGAAGACGGTTCTGTGACGTGCCGTGCCATGGCACCTTGCAGAACGCGGGAGGTTGGTTTAACGTTTCAATTTCCAAAGGAACAGTTGAATCGCTCATATCAAACAGGGGCCAGTCGTGAACCTCTTCGTCAATGCGCCCCAGTGGACTGATGCCATCTTAGAGGTCTGAGGAGGTTCCGTCCCATGCATGTGAATAAAAGCTGCATTGACGTGGTAGGGTGGAAGCAGAGTGGAGACGCCAAAAAGAAAGCACTGAACGAGAGGTTACAAAGCGACTTTGGGATTTGAACGAAGTCGTTTTAGACGGATGGAGTGATTACAGGTTTGCGGATTTTGAGTACTGTTTCGAGTATTCCACCAAATAGACGTAAATATACGCTTTGTGCAGGGTGTAACAGCCGGATTCCGCCAAAATGGACGTCAAAACACGCGTTGCGCAGCTGGAGTGGGACGCAACAAAAAAAAACCGGTTCTTCTGTAGCCGCAGCGCAAACCGCTTGGGAATTTGAATCAAGTCATTTTGCGTTTGGGTAGCCGTTGGTATATTAAATCTTTGGAATCAACGTACGTTCGCCCCAAAACAGTGATTTCAAACCTCCTATTGCAATCTTCAGGTGGAGTGACGTCCTGAAAAAAAACCAGGTGTTGTCTTACATTTACGCAAAGCGGGTGCGGAATTCAAACAGCAGGCATTTGACATATTGGGGCTTCGGTTGCGGATTCGGGGGATTTGATGCACGTTTCCTGTTTACACTATCTAGAACAGCAACCGCATGTCAAAATTTGCAGAGAAAACAAAAGAAAAAAGACGCCCTTCCACTCATATGGAGAAATAGGTTGGATATTGGAACCAGTCGTTCCCTCGAGAATCAATGAATTGACTTGGTGGTTGTATCGATCATCACGAGGTGTTCGGTACCATCAGCAGATTTCCGGCAACTTCATCACTGGGTGAATTGGTCTCTCGCACTGCTTTCAAATCACACTTAGTGATCCCATTGTTTCTTCCTTAACCGGAGGTGTGGATGTAGGTGTGATCTGCAGGCTGTCAATCTCAGTGATTGAGGCTCTGTTCGTTCACTGTTGAAGCGCTTTTTTTGCGGCCCGCTCAATCACTCCTCTTTCCCGCGGGTTGTTTTTGCGCTTCTTTCAAAATTATATCGTCAATCTGCGTGCGTTCGATTGTCCGATTCGCTGGCCGGAATTTGGGGGCATCTCCACTGCATCTTGGATACCCCTCCGACTGCGCGTCGCGCTCTTTGACACCATCCAAATTTGAGTATCTCGTAGTCGTCAGTTGTCCGTTGCTGGCACTCACAACCCACTGGGAATGGATAAAGTCTCTTTCCGAAGACTATCCGACTATCACCACGGGACGAGCTGGCGACGTTCCGAAGTTCACGCAGGGCAATCCAACGGGGCAATCCAACGACGCGTACGATCGCAAAATACCGAAGCACAGTAAAATGATTAATGTCCTTCGCCACCGTAGTCCGCTTCGTGTGTTCCTCGCTAGCAAGCTTTTTGTACAGCAGTTGACATGTCTAGCGGGGAATCTTTGAATTGACTGGAAGTTTCCTATGGGGGCGGGACCCGGATACCAGGGAGCAGGACCCGTACGTTTTCCGATGGGCATGTCATGGCAGCACCAAACCAGCAACAACTTGCATAAGAAAAAAGGAGTCTGGCGAGCCAAAGGAATAAGAGGGATAGCAGCCTGTAGTCTGGACTGAACTACGAGCCACAGAACCAACGGAAACGGTTTCCCGTCGCACACCGATATTTTGAGTTTTAACCTCTTTACCTAATCCCATATATGTGCCACCATGCTGACCTCGAAGACGGACTTCCTCGTCCACCGCCTCGTTTGTTTCAACTCAACCCCCATGCTCGCCCTTACTTGCTGTTGGGGCATGAAGCGAAAAGCATTTTGACGGAAAGCGCACCCTCCAATTGACTGGAACTGGGTGGACACAAATTGGAAAGTTCTAAATAAGCTTAGAAACGCGGTCATCTGCGGCGGCTTAATTTCCGTATATGGGACAACGAGTGTAATACCAGCCACTTTGGAACACACCAGCCACATAACGCGTTCTGACTTTCTTTCTAGTTGCGGTCATGGAATATTCAACCTACGCGCAAAGCATGAAAAAGCTATCAACGGCGACATATGGAAGGACACGATACGACGGGGAAGACGCAATATGGGAAGTAACGCTGGGCCGAGGGTGGGGACGGGCCAAGGAGGAAGGAGGAACGGAGCGAGGGGAGACGCCGTAAGGACGAGGAAGCCAAAGCGGGCATCCTACGCTTCAAAGCCCTGTTTTCCTTTACCGTCTTTCCGTCGAAAGTCTTCGTCCTCCTCGACGCGACGGTAAACTGTTGCCGTCATCCGTCATCCTCTTTTCTTCTGCTGGCTGCACTGGCTGCACGCTGGACGGCGATGGAACGATGAGTGGTCGACTGGTCGGACTCGATGGGCCGAGAATGGGGGCGTAGCACCGTCCTCTGTCACAAGGAACGTGAAATGCGGGTGGAAAGCTTAAAACTGTAACTGTTCTTAGCCGCAAAACTCTAAAACACAAATCACAAACTCCGACCGATGCCCCCCGACACTCCTTTACGGTATCACACTTATTCTATTTTTCTTCTCCTCCTCCTGCTTCTTGTTCTTGAACCCCCGACAACTTCACGCCGCAAATGACGCTTCATTCATTTAAAAGGGGGAGCAACATTCCCCTCTCCCGTCCTGCATTCCCCTCCCCGCTACTTCTTCCTGTCTTGCATTTCATCCTACGTTATCCCCCCGCGCATTCCACCAACAATCACAAAACACACACTTTTGCCCTACGTCTACGCACAAACCTCTCAACCAACCCACGATCCAAAACAATGGCAACCCGCCGCTCATCCCTCGCCCTGACCCCTCTTCTCCTCCTCCTCCTCGCCCTCTTCAACCCCGCGACGGCCATACCCCTCCACAGACGATGCATGCACAAGACCGCCGTCGGCGTCAACCCCGGTGCTGTCGGTGGTGAACACGCCGAAAAAGGTGGAAACATGAACGCCGAAGCTGAAGGTGGTGAAGGAGAGATTGATTTTGGGTACGATGCCATCGATGGACCGTTGAATTGGGGCAAGTTTAGCAAGACGTGTGATGAGGGGACTAATCAGGTGAGAATTCGTGAGTGGAGGCCAAGAAAAACGAAGGGAGATGGGTGGAGCGATGCGGTTTGAAGAGCTGGCTACGGATTGCGCAGTCAAACACATACGAAGCATATCAACATCTACTTACCAATCCCCTCTTCAAACCCATTTCATAGTCACCCATCGACCTAACCAACACCTCCCTCCGCACGGACCGCAACCTCAAATACACCTTCGGCGACCTCACGGGCCCGATCAAAATCGTCAACAACGGCCACGGCATCGAAGTCGAAATCCCGGAATCCGCCTCCCCGGCACCCATGCTCGTCGCGGCGGACGGCCAACAATACCAACTCCGCCAATTCCACTTCCACACCCCCTCGGAGCACCGCTTAAACGGCCAACACTTTCCCCTCGAAACCCACTTTGTCATGTCCGACCCGACCGACACAAAATTCACCGTCGTCGGACTCTTCTGGGACTTGTCACCCACCAACACCCCCCACCCTTTCCTCGACC
>JADGKA010000513.1:0-18845 GCA_027604605.1 Borealophlyctis nickersoniae
CCACCAGGCCCTGTGCGCGGTCGGCTTGGGGGGTGGGGGCCGTGTTAAAGGGTGGGGTGGGTCCGTACAGGGTGTACCCAGTGGATTCGGCCGGAACAAGACGCTGGGGTCTTAGTATCTAGCGGACGAGAAATGAGGATATTATAAGGGCATGCATTCTGAGCACGCTCTTCTCTCAGTAGGCACCGCTAGCACTGCCCATCCACCATGCTGTCATAAAACGATTTTTCGCCCAAGACACAATCTGCGACTGTGCAACTCCGGACTTTGTCTTCACAGCAATTGCCAAGAATGTCTCACCGTGTACTGCAACCAATCACCCTCAGCCATACACAGCTGTTCCGCCTTTTCATGATCTTTGAATGCGTTATTCAAGACAAACAATTGGGCCTGATGCCACAAGAAATTCAAGGGATTTTTTTTCTGCGGAGGATCTCCGTTGCTGGAAGTAAGGAGAATCAGACGTCGTGGTCGTTTGTTCAATTTCTTCATGGCCTGAATGACGGCACGGACACCATCTTGGACGACTGTGACGGGCGGAGTGTTTTTTCCGGCACCGAGACATATGACCTGATGATTTGGATTGGATGGGACTGGATGAGACGCGGTCCTTTATTCGTACCACGAAAGCCAGGAAACAAAACTGAAAGCAATGGTGCACGTACCACAGCATCGGCGTCCCTTATGACCTCTTCAATAGCGTCTTCGTCGTGTAGTCCGCCCTCCACCGCCTCAATTGTGCCCGTGTCCTCCGGATGAGTAAGGGACGGGAGTTTCTTTTTGTCACGCAGGAGGGTCTTGATAGTGTGACCTTTGCGCAGCGCCTCTGCCACGAGCGCGCGGCCCGTCTCTCCTGTTGCACCCAGTACAGCGAGTTTCATGCTTGGCGGGAAGGTGAGATTTGAGTTTGCGTGCGTGGGATATTACGTTTTTTGGGCTGTGAGCTGTGAGCTTGACTGAACTGGCTGACTTGAATCACCGGTGGGTGGAGGTTGGTTTGGATCGAAACGCGCAAAGGATGATGATTGCTTGAGCGCCGATCGGACATCGCGTCTGTTGAGCGACGACTGTATTACGTAAGGATATCATTTTTGGGGGCAGATTTTCGGACAGATTTCCTTCCCCGAGAAGGTTTTTGTGTTCAGAAATTTTCCCAACGTGGGAGTGGGTCTCGTTGTGGCCTTCCGTATTGGAGGCGCATCCCAAAAAGAGAATGCGTGGGCCGTGCATGTCATAATCATCATATGGGGACTGCTGGCGACTGTGGGCGGCGGAGGAGGGAAGACCCCAGACAGAGCACAGTCTGGAAAGAAGGCGGTGCGGTTCTCCTTTTGCTTCCTTGCCCTGGCCTCGCTTCGATTTCTGTAGTGTCGACGCAGCTACACTCTGGGGAGGGTCTTCGCAACGACCTCTTCTTGTTTCTTTTTTTTGCTTTGCGTAAACCTTACGGCCCCGATATCCAACTACTTATCTACTCACGGCACGCACTTGCACTTACTCCAACTTACCAATAATAATAAAAACACAAACAATACGCCCTCCCTAACCCAATTCAAACAACGCGCCCGTTCGCTTCTTCGCTCGGTGCTGCTGCTATCTTACTTTACCACTTAATATCAAAAACACTCCATCACTCTTTCCTGCCACAATGGACTTTCAATGGGTTGATGTTGGCATTGTGGCCGCAATCGCCTACAATGCCCCTCTCCACGTGAACGCCGCCCCATACCCCCATGGTAAGACTTCTTTCTTCTCTTCTGTCAATCTGACGGGACAGAGGCAATTGCGAGATGTTGGAGCTCTCGAGGCATCGTGGATTGAGAGTGTGAGATGGTGTGCCAGTGTTCTGGCCTTCAACGTCGTGGGAGTAAACAAACACGCGTTCATATGCACAAAAGGACCACTTTAACCTAATCATGATAAAAGGAGCAGATATATTAAATTTCATTTGTTCTTTGCAGTCACAGGCCCGATGGCAACTCCCACACCCACACAAGGCTCGATGCCTCCTTCTGGAACTAGTGGTAGCGGCACAAACACTCCGTCTGTTGGTGTTCCCGGAGGACCTACGGTTCCCGTTGGTGGAAACGGCTCGGGCGGAACAGGCGGGTCTGGAGGGAGCTCTGGCGGTGGGACGACAAACGGAGGAGGTTCGGGAAGCGGAAGTGGCGGCAGTGGTGGTGGTGGTGGGACTGCGGTCATCCCTGGAGTGAATGGCAGCGGCGGATCATGCACCATTGGAAGCAGCACATCAACAACCTGTTTCCCACCAAACCAAGGAACCACCCCAAACAACGCACCCTGCACCATCGGAACCCCTGGCTGTACCCCACTTACAAATATTGGTCCAAATGGAGCATCTTGCACAACTCCGGCACCACCCAACTGCGTCCCTCTATTCCAAGGTGTAACTCCCAACGGATCATCGTGCACCCCTGGAACTCCAAACTGCACTCCCGCTCAAGGCATCTCCTCCAACGGCGGCGCTGTCTGCCTCATCGGCTCACCTGGCTGCATTCCGTCCGTCCAGGGTGTCAACCCCAATGGCGGTATTTGCACTCTTGGAACTAGTCCCAACTGCGCTGCGGGTCAAGGAACGGTCGGTGGTGTGATTGTTGGCGGGTCAGGTTCAGGTGGAAGCAACGGTGGAAGCAACGGTGGAACGACGACTGGTCAACCAGGGTCGGGTACAGGCACGGGCACAGGCGGAAGTGGGGGTGCAGGTGCAGGTGCAGGTGGAGGTGCGGGTTCTGGCACTGGCGGTCAGGGAGGAACCAACAACAATGGCGCCGTGTGTCTCATTGGGACACCCAACTGCAGTCCCGTAAACCAAGGAATCAACCCCACTACTGGCGCACCTTGCACTCTCGGAAGCGCAAGCTGCGTTGCTGCACCTGGCATCACTAACGGCGGCGCGCAGTGCGTTCTTGGCACTCCTGGTTGCACCGCTGCACCCGGCATTACGCCAACGGGAGGGCCTTGCACTGTAGGTTCCGCTGGATGCACGCCGGTGCAAGGATTCGGTCCAAATGGGTCGCCTTGTACGCTTGGAACGCCAAACTGTTCGGCGGTTGGGGGAGTGGTTGGTGCGCCGAATGGTGCGCCGAATAGTGGGACTTCAGGAAATGGCGCGACCGGGGGGAACGGTGGGACTGGCAATGAAGGCAATGGTAAGTTTGTCCGAACTTTTTCGTTACCTCGAAGAAACTTGAAAAGGAAAGCGAGTCCGCTAAACATCATCGCGTTTCTCACCGTTCTAGCCCAATCCGCCTCCGGTGATAGCAGCTCTACCAACGGCCTCTGGTGGAAAATCCTCATCCCTATCGCCGGTATCGCCCTCCTATGCGGTCTATTCATCTTTGCCTTGCGCCGCCGCAGGAAGCGTAACGCTCATGAGGCCCGTCCATCGGGCTCGCAACCAGAAATGATCGCCACCGGCCCTGGTACTGGGCCAGCCGGTGGTTCGTCGTCCAGTATTACCGGTGGATACGGGAAGCCTGCGGGTGCTGCTGTGGGAGGTGCCGCGTACGGCAGTAATGATGGTGTTGCGCCTGGGCAGACGGGTGCGGGAGGTGCACCGGTGACGGGAGGTGCGTACGGTGGTACTCAAGAGCGTGGAGTTGGTGCTCCAGCGGGTGGAAACAGGACGCTTGCACCCGCGGTGGAAGCTCCTGGGTTGGGCAAGATCCACAAATTCAACTTCACCGAAGATGATATTGCCAACGTTCCCACCGCTGGTTCGGCGGCCGCTGCTGGGCCTTCTACGGGGTCTGGAGGTATTTCTCCTGGCGTGGGCGCTGTCGCTGCTGGTGCGACGGGTGCGGCGTTGCTCGGTGCGGCGGCGGCGGGACGGAAGAAGGACGATAAGAAGAACAACGTTCCTGTCACCGGTGGACCGACCTACGAATCGAGGGAGATCGCTGGACCTTCCGGAGCAGCGGGTGCATCCAACGCTGGGCCCTCAACTGGAGGACCCACTGTCGGCGGCGGCAAGTCTGGTTCCGTTGCGCCTGTTGTCGCCGGTGCGGCCCTGGGAAGCGCACCTCCACCTTATGGTAGCCATACTGACAGTGTTGGTTCCGGTTACACGACTTCTTCCGGCCAGCCAACCGGTTCGGCTCCAATCGCTGGTGGTCCTGTATCAACCGGCACATCCAGCACCACTGTGCCTGCCACCGGCGGTCCCACCAAGGTGGACGCATACCCAGGCGTTACCAACACCGCTTCGGGCGTCCCGTCTTCATCTGCAGACGTGTCGGCACCGTCCGGATCACCGACTTCGGGTCATGGTATCAACGCCGGAGCCGTCGCGGGGGGTCTTGCCGGTGGTGCCCTCCTCGGAGCAGCATTGGCTGGAAAGGACAAGAAAGATGACAAAAAGCATGCCAACACTTCCACTGTTGTTGGTGGTATTCCGCAAGGGTCCGCGGCTGAAGTTCCTGCGACTAAGGAAACCACGGGATATGCGGGAGGTCCTAACGCTCCTGGTGGTTTGTCTGGTTCCACCGACACCACCGCGCCTACTGCCGGTGGTCCCACTACCTCTTCTTCGACACCTTTCGTTGCTCCCGTCCTTGGTGGAAAGAGTCCATCATCAGGTCAAGATACGGCCATTCCTGCTGGTCCTGCGGGGTCATCCAACACTGTGGATCGAACGCTGTACGGGCCGAATGACGTGCCCGTGACCGCTGGTGGAGACAAAATCAGTTCTGTTACTGGCGGCGGGCCAGTGCCGGGTGGTGTGTTGGAGGGAACGCAGCCGACCACTGGTGGTGGTGTTGGCAAGGTGGAGCATGGTGGCTCTGGGCCGTCTTTGGGCGAGGTGAGAATTTTTGAAGGGATCCCACTGTCATTTGATGCTTTATTGAATTGTATGTATTTATTCATTGAATTACAGGTTGCCGGACTTGCTGGCGCCGCGGTTCTTGTGCCCGGTCTTGGCTATCTCACCTACGAGCAATGGCGCAAACACCACAACAAGCCTGCCACCGAGGAATCTCGCAGAGAGTTCCTTTCGCAGGCCCAGACCACGCAAAACGGAGCTCCCATCTCGTCTTCCCAGACTTCGCAACAGTCGGGTGGTGCTCCCATCGTTTCGAGCGACAGCACAGCGCCCAGCCATAACGTCGCTGGGAAGGTAGTACCCGCTGTTGCCGGAGCCGGAGCCGGATACCTCACCTACGAACAATGGTGCAAACACCACAACAAACCCGCCACCGAGGAAACTCGCAGGGAATTCCTCTCGCAAACTCAGCCTGGTCAAACAGGCTCCACCGAGTATATCACCTCGCCAACCACGACATCGCAGACGACGGTCAATGGCGGGCAGCCTCAGTATACCAACGGCACGACCGGACACCACCTCGGCGACGTCAACGGCGAATCCGTCGCCGGCGCCGTTCTCATTCCCGGACTGGGTTACCTGACCTACAAAGAATGGTTGAAACACCACAAGAAAACCGACACACCCGAAAGCAGAAAAGAGTTCAAATCTGGCGTCAAACTGGGTTACGAAAACGAACCCGACTACATTTCCAAGTTTGGCGGCCTTCGACCCACAAAAGCTGTTCTGGTGCCTGGCCTTGGGTACCTCACCTACGAAGAATGGCGTAAACACCTCAAGAGACCTGACACGGAGGACAGCAGGCGCGAGTTTGACTCGTTGGTGAGGCCTGGATTTGAGAACGAGCCAGAGTACATTTCCAAATTCGGTCGTCACCCTACCTCCTCTTCATCGTCTCGCCACTCTTTGCCGATGGCTGTATTTGTTCCTGGAGCCGGGTACCTCACTTTTGAAGAATGGTGTAAACACCACAACAAGCCCGTCAATGACTCCTCACGTCGCGAGTTCAATGCCATGGTTCAGCCAGGGTACGAAACCGACTCTGAATACCTCTCCAAGTTCGGCAACCTTCGGCACGTCGAGCCCGCCGTGTATGTCGCCGGTGCCGGGTTCCTCGGGTACGAAGAATGGCGCAAACACCTCAAAAAGCCTGCTACGGATGCGAGCAGACGCGAGTTTGATGGTCTTGTGCAGCCTGGGTTTGAGTCTCACCCCGAGTACATTTCCAAATTTGGACGGACGGGACATCATGGTACTACTACGAACATGATGCGTATGATCCTTGTGCCGGGTGTGGGATACCTCACCTACAAAGAATGGTGCAAACACCACAACAAACCGCAAAACGGGGATACCCAACGCGAGTTTGACATGTTGTTTGAGAAGCCGGGTGCTGGTTTGACGCCGATCGATGGTAGGATCTCTGTCCCGGGTGTGGGGTCCCTCACATACGCTGAATGGCTCAAACACCACGGGTTGCGCGCGACGGATGAAAACCGCAACCTCTTTGAAATGCTCGTTATCATGGAGGCCAAGAGCACCGGCACCCGTGACAGCACCATTGTTGAAGCGGTGCATGTCCCCGGCGTTGGGTTCCTGACTTATGAAGAGTGGTTGGCGCATTTCAACAAGCCGGCTACGGATGATACCCGTCGTGAGTTTGTGAAGCAGTTGAGACCTGGGTATGACACGCATCCCGAGTATATCAAGAGGTTCGGGGCGCCGTGGTACCATTCCATCGACGAGGAGGTGAATGGGGCGGTGCTTGTGGGTGGAGTCGGGTACTTGAAGTACCGTGACTGGTTGCTCCACTCGCGTCGCACGGATTCGCCTCAGAATCGTCGCGAGTTTTTGGGTTTGGTGCAGCCTGGGTGGGACGAGCAACCCGAGTACCTCGAGCGGTACGGACAGCCAGATATCTTTGAGGATGTCGATGGCGCCGTGTTGACCGACGATGCTGGGTGGCTTGTTTACGATGACTGGTTGGAGCACTCTGGGAAGGCGGACTCCAAAGAGACGAGAAAAGAGTTCCACTCTCTTGTGCCTGGTGGGTGGGACCAGCACCCTGAGTTTATCGCCAAATACGGTCGACATTATCGCCACCACCACGTCTACAAGGACATTGACGGTGCCGTCTTTGTCCCCGACGCCGGATGGCTCCGCTACGAGAACTGGCTCGACCATTACAACAAGACGCATTCGGACGCTACGCGCCGTGAATTCGAGTCGCTCGTGACACCGGGATGGGAAGACCAGCCGGAAGTTGTTGCAAAGTACGGTACCAACCCTCGCAAGCACATTTCCAGCATCATCAGCGACGAGGTCACCGGAGCGGTGTTTATCGACGGGGTAGGGTACCTGACGTTCTGGGACTGGCTCGAACATACCGGCAAACCCTTCAACAACGACTCGCGCCACGAGTTCAAGAGCCTTGTGCAACCCGGTTGGGAAAACCAGCCGGAATATCTTGCCAAGTACGGCGCCAGTCACCGCCGCCTTGCCGTTTTTGTTGAAGGCATTGGATTCCTCACGTATGACGAATGGTTGAAGCATTTCAAAAAGACCAACTCGTTGGAGACCCGGAGGGAGTTTGAGTCTCAGGTTCAACCTGGGTATGAAACTCACCCCGATTACGTGGCGAGGTTTGGACCGCCTGAGGAGGTAGTGGAGGAGGAACCGGAAGCAAAGAGTGGAGGGCTGTTTGGTCGCATTGCGGCGATTGGGTCGGCTATTGAATCGGCTATCGAATCCGCTGTTACTGGCAACCACAAAGGTGAGAATTCTGATGGAATACGGGCAAAGTCGGCCTTTTCTGTTGAAGAGCTGGCCTAAAACGATTTTGTTTCTTTTCATTAGATGCCGCTGCGGAAGAGAAGAAGGAGGAGGTGCCTCCCCCATCGGCGGCTAGCCAAACCTCCGGAAGCCCATCTTCTGTCAAATCAGGGATTTCCCGCATCCCTCGTCCGTCTACGACGACGCCAGCTCTCGAACCTGTTATTTTGTCCGGCGGAGGGGCTCGCATGACTCGTCATGAACAAGGCCGCCGATCCGGAACCTCCTGGACCCACCAGGTTCCAAGCTTCGACGCCCTCGAAGAAGACGATGTCCCAGACTTGAGCGCATACCACCCACCCGCTCCCACGTCGCACGTTGTTGTGACGGCCTATACCCCTGTCAGGCAAGACGAAATGCCCATGCAGGTTGGCGACCTTGTCGGTATCGAACGCGAATACACTGACGGATGGGCTCGTGGGCAGAACATCACCCACGGTCGTCGTAGAGGTTTATTCCCCATTACCATTCTCACGCCCATCAAATCTGGTCCCAGCCAGACCGTCGCCAAAGTCGGTGGTAAACACTGGCTTGGATGGCAAGAGCGCAAGACCGCGGCAGCCGATCAAGGATCCGTTCGCGGTATCCCTGCTCGTAACGTGTCGCTCGTCCGACGACGATCCCAACGCTCCATTCGCTCCAACCGGTCAGGTGGCGACCGCCGGTCCATCCAGAGCAATTCAAGCGACAACGGATCACCCACCTCCTTGACCCCCATTCCGGAAGTCAAAATTACTGACGAGCCCGTCAAGGCCGTGACGGCTCCTCCGGCGGCGGAACAAAAGGTTGGGCTCTTGGATGAAAAGAAAGAGTCCCGCATCGCGGAGGATGGGTCCAAGGTGGACGTCACGACGACCACCACTCGTGAGGCAGACGGACGGGTCGTGACCAAGGTGGTTACAGTGACGACCACTCAACACCCCGACGGGCGTATCACCAAAAAGACCAACACAAAGACGACGACCACTAAGCCTGCACCGGCGAAGGCGTCGTAGGAGGAACGGAAAAAGTACGGGACTTTTGCTGTGACGTAAATTATAGAAAAAAGGGACTCTGGGAATTCTCGAACGCTGGATGGGTTAATTTAGGTTTTTTTCCGTGTGTGTTTTGTTCTTTACCGGGAAGGGGTTAGTTTGTTTTTGTTAGAGTTTTTGGGAGTTCCCCAAGTTGTTTTATGCACTGGTCGGTTAGGATAGCACACTTATATAGAGTTGGGTTAGGCTTTTCGGGGGAACTGGATCAGCAAGACGCAAAAAATTCACTTTTAACTATGGACTTTGTACGAACAAGATGGGGCATTTTGTTTGCTCAAACATATCTCATGGGAACAGAACAGCGAATGAGAGTCCAAGAAAAGAAAAAGGAAATCCATGCACCGGAAAATGGGCGAGAATAGACTTCAGAAACACTAAATGTAAGTACGGAAATAGAGGCTATGACGGAACCTGGCCGAGTTCAAAAAAAAGAAAAAGAAAATGATATGGCTGGCCGTTTTTACGCGCGTCCCAGCGGTCATCTGTCCACAGACGCGCTCCGCCAACTCTACACACCATTGACATCATCCACCCACGTTACCAATCTGCAAATCGACACAACGCATTGACCACCATGCCAGCATCCAAGGAAGTCTACTCCTTCCCCACAACCGAGGACATATCCAAAGCCCTCAACCACCTCATCACAACCCTATCCGCGGCCGCCATCTCTCGTTCCGGTCGGTTCACTGTCGCCCTTTCCGGTGGCTCGCTTCCCAAAATCCTCGGCCAGTCACTCAAAGGAAACACCTCGATCGACTTTTCAAAGTGGCACGTTTTCTTTGCCGATGAGCGGGTTGTTCCACTCAACCACGAGGACAGCAATTACAGACTCTGCAAGGAGTTTCTGTTCGACCACGTTTCTATCCCGCAACACCAGATCTACCCCATCAAAGAGGGGGTGGGACACGTCCGGGCTGCGGAATTGTATGAGGAGGAATTGAGGAGGGTGTTTGGGAAGGAAGGAGTGCCGTCGTTTGACCTGATTTTGCTGGGGATGGGTCCAGATGGGCATACGTGCTCTTTGTTTCCGGGACACCGGTTGTTGGAGGTCACAGACCGTTTGGTAGCGTCGTTGGATGACAGTCCGAAACCGCCTCCGGAACGGATCACCTTCACGTACCCGGTGCTCAACAATGCGGATGTGGACGTTTTCGTCAGCACGGGGGAAGGGAAGGCGGAGGTGGTGCATAAGATATTGGATCTTAAGGAGGATTACCCGGCCGGACGGGGTGAGTTTCCGTTTTCGCTGCTAGAAGGTTATTTTGAAATGGGTTGCTGATCCTTGCTTTCCAGTATCCCCAAAGAATCGTTTGGTTTGGTTTTTGGATGAACCGGCGGCGGGGAAACTGCAAACCCGCCCGATGCAGTACAGGCTGTGAATAAATGGATGGCAAGAAAGAGTTACCGAACGACAGTGAATCTTGCAGTAAACACTTATGGCGTGAATACACATTATGTCGCTGATATGCCTTTGAGCAAATTTGGTATGGATGTCCACTTTCACTACCGGCTGCGCATCCTCCTTCCAGGATGAAGGTATTTCGCCAAAATGCACACATGGTCCAGCTCTCCAATGTGATAGGCACTCGCAACGTATCTTCCAAGTGTTCGTGTACTTATGTACCCGAGTAGCGCATCAATTTGTTCACAGTGTTCCCGGAGCGGTACAATGTTTGGGTTATCCCAATCTCAAGATCAAAGGACGCTCTGTACGAATTTTATTTGCGACATCGAAAATCACATTTCCTCGTCGGGTTCGAGGTCTACTTGACGGCGAGACTGGATGCGGTGGAAGGGACGGAAAAGGCGCTTGCTCCGAGCGTCAGCAGCACCCTTTGGTCGGACAGAAGGTGTGGAGTACTCAATCATGGCGTGGGAGACGCGTGCTGGGGCAACATAGAGCGGGTAGCCAAGAGGCGGATCCGAAGATTGTACGATGAGGTTGCGAAGGAGTATCTGAATCATTTTTAAAAGATGTTGGTGACTGTCAAGTAGTTAGGCTATTTGTACGATCAGTCACTCACTTGGTGTGCTTGGATACTGTACCGCTCTGACCCAACAATAAATATGTCAACTGATTAATGAGAGGTAAACCGGTTGACGGCGCAAATGCAACCTTACCATCATCATCGTTGGTCAAATACAGCAGTTCCATAACAACATTTGCCCATATTCCCTTCATCAGAGCGCAAGTAGTTGAGTCAAATCATCTCCACACCTTGCGAACGGATCGCTCCAAATATGCTCACCCTGACAGCCTCTCCATTGATCCTCCCCAACCACACCTCACAATCATTTTTCATTCTAAGAAGACGGACGCTCACAGTGCTTTGACCAGTTGCTGCATCCGTTTTTTCGCTCAACGCAAAGAAATTGGGCGCCCGACGATCGAGCGCAGCTTGCCATGCAGCCGGCGTTGAAAAATGATCAAATGGG
This sequence comes from Borealophlyctis nickersoniae, assembly GCA_027604605.1. NCBI lineage: Eukaryota > Fungi > Chytridiomycota > Chytridiomycetes > Rhizophlyctidales > Borealophlyctidaceae > Borealophlyctis > Borealophlyctis nickersoniae. The sequence continues at coordinate 11,149 of JADGKA010000513.1, forward strand.
AGTCGCGGTTGGGATGGATCGACACAGATGTGCCACTCATCGCGGTATGAGGTGAGGAGTTCCTGAATATGAATCATGGAAGGAAGCACATTGAGATTTGAACAAGGAGTACCTCAATCGAGGTGAAGGGGACATCCACCTCCAATTCCGGAAAGCCTTCAATTTCTCCCCCCACGGCCTGTTCGTAGACCAATTTGACCGCGTATCGGTAGGAGAGAAGGCAAGCTGTGCGTAGGCTCTGCCGCGGTGACGAGAGAAGCCATGCTCGACCTTCTGGGGGAAGAGAAGGCAGCTCGCCTCGAAATGAGCGAAATATGTTCGGCAGATCCCCGGGATGTGCCTCGCTATTTGGTGTACCTACAGAAGGAAGACATTTGATGTTGACGTTGAATTCATTAAGAGTGTATGTCGCCTGTGATGCGCTCCAACCTAAGATGTGAACGCTCACCAATCCCCATGACGATGATATAACAAGCGACAACCACAATCATCATCGCCTGGTCGTTTACTCCAGTGACTCCCATCGTACCTAGATTCGGCGCACCTCGCAAATATTCGTACCATCTCACTGGAAACCGGCGCCAGCAAGATTGGAGAAGGTCACGATTTATTGGTGTGGTGGATGCATGCCTGCGCACACGATCCGTTCTATTAGAAAGTGTCACAGAGTGGAAGATTCAAAGCGGCAACATTCACCTCTCTATCTCATCGGCGCCGATTTGCGTCGATACGGCCCACACCAGGATCTTCATAAACACGGGAGGAATGAGTCGGATATTTTCGGGGTTGTCCAGGATCCCAGTCATCACGTTTCGCGCATCGGTGTACGCTTGGGCATGAATGACACCTGTCGGCTGCAATGAAAGACAAATATTGAAATTTTTGATATATGGGCGCCAAAGCTCTCTATGCATGAGTTCTACCTGCAGCGTATGCAGCCACTTGTGATTCAACCATGTCCATTCTTTGTCCCTCCCAAGCGCCGCTTCCAAAACCGAATCCACCTCCGCACCCTCAAGAGCATGACAGCTGGTCGGTTCCAACTCCATTCCCGTGATGATGACGCCGCAACCTTCGAAATACATTTCCACACCCCGTATTAAAAGAAGACGTGACTCCAGGCGAGCTAGGAATATGCTTCCGGGCCGCAGCCGCGGGAGACGCCCGAGGGCGAGAGATTTGGAAAGGGAGGCAAGGAGTGAGGGTGCCATGGTCGAGTACAGCCGCGAGTCGGGATGGGAAAGGTAATGGCATTCTATCAGCCAGATACACCATTGTCAGCAAGGTTGATACATTTATCTCAACGGTTTTTGAGGTCTTACCAAGTCCAGGCCAAGATCGGATAGGCCTCGGAAATGCGATCCAGAAGATGGGTAATCCCAAGACCGGCATCATTGGTGCTCCTATGATGCTGCTAAGCACGATCACAGGTGGGGTAATGATCAGACTGGCAGCAACGTAAAGATACCAACGTGGCCGCCGCTCTTTGCGATTGAACTGGTATTGCATGGATGACATGAGTTACTCGGCAGAACACATACATGAAAGCCATAGCTCACCATGAAATGTTTCACGGCCAAAACCCAAAATTCAATTTTCGCGCAGCACCGCCGAACAACATCCACAGCATATCCGATAATTAATAAACGTGTTCCAATATCCAGTGCCGTCCACCAACTCCCTCCAGTCCCATCTGCAGCATCCGCCACTGCATCAACCACGAAGACAATGCACAACTCCAACCCCATATCCCACACTTGCTGCCACGGACGTCGCAAGGCCCGCACAAGCACAATCGATATCCAGATATATGTTGCTGGATGTGGATCTCGAATGCTCAATGTTTCTCGAGACAGTTGCCTTGTTGCGACTGCCAATACATAGCCGACAGTAGCATACGGTAGGATGTGGTACGTAACGAGGTGCAAGCCGCCCAGGAAGGAGAGGATATGTGAACCAGGTTGAGACAGGTGTCGACTCCGCAACCGCAACGGGTTATGAATGACTGGGAGGACCGAGGGGACGAACACTTGTTGGGCTTCGCGCGCAGCAAGGTTTGCCGCAGTCAGTGCAATGACAAGGATCAACAGTGTCGTCTCTCCGGGATGTTTTATCGTCAAGCCGCCGTTGAATGCGGCGACGCTGAAAGACGTATTTGTGATTATTGCGGCAATCGCAGCCGTAATCGTCAACCGCACAGCCAAGTATATAATCTCAATCCATATGAAGTTGCTCGTTCTTAAGTGAGCAACTGGAGTTTGGCCCGCCCTTTTCGTTGGCCAGTCCGTTGTTATTCTGCTTCCCGCAATACATCCTCCAAGGGCCGCAAAAATAAGCGCCGATAAAGATGAAACGCGGTTGAGCAAAGCCGCTGTAATCACGACCAGCGGTACAGTAGTAAGAAGGAAGCAGAGCAGCGTCCGTCGGTAATGTACGAAAGGAGGTGCTGCAAATATAACGGTATGGGCCTGAGGGTTGTGAGTAAATTTAACAAGTCAAAAGAAACTTTCGCCGCCAACACCACGGCAACGGTCCACCCATTCCTTACCCGTTCAAATGAGGCACTGATAAATATTCTCAGTGAAGGAGCGATTCCTGTTGTCCACAACAAAGGAAGAATGACATACAAAATACATAAATAGTAGTTCGTGTTCGATAAGGAAGGTATCCAAGTCTGGGTTTTGTCATTTCAGTTCAACAAGGTCGCTTGTGTCATGATATTTCAATTGTAACAATCCACTCTACCTCAAGCCCGCCAACGATCACTAACAGGATCAGGTAGAAGGGTCGCGTATATTGGTCGATACGCCAACGGTCTTCGGTATGATATCTACAGAGCAGTACGCATCAACCCATGTCAATCACCGTCATTTCACTATCGATGCCAAGTTGACAAGTAGTGCACTCACTTACGTGTTGGGCTCTGGGGGGGGATGGCTATTTGATAGTAAAAGTTCAGTGCCGTGGAGACGTCGGGTAAAGTTCAAAATAGAGCCAACCTTGTTAGAGACCACTGCGCAATAATCGTGGACATCCAACCCAGCACGTACATCACCCAACCTGAAGAGGCGCCGTATCTATTTGCATGTGAGCTTTTGGTTCAAAAATATGCAGAGCGCCGTATCTGCGCTTTTCAGTACCTGGCTTGCAAAGTGCCCGGTGCAAGATACGCCAAGCATGCGCTCAAAAAGCACCCTGATGCGACAATTCGGACAAAATCATCTGCTGCACGGATCCATCGCGATCGTGCATCAGTTGCAACTCTCCCGTTTCCATCGCGTGGTCCTTCCTCGTCTCGGTATACAAATGTGTATGCCGAGGAAAATGCCGGCCCTTCAAGCGGTTGCTCCTCCTCATCTCCCATCCCACCACGATACTTAGGTGCTGCAACCATAGGAAGTGTATTGGCGTCTGTTACTCGCCCAGGCCTTGAAAAGACATCGTCGCGGATCTTGGGAATGTTTAACAAAAGGATAATGGCCAGCATCAGAGCTGGAAACAAAGTTGTTTGGAAACGTGTAGAAAGAACGGTTTGATGAGAGGCTGAAACGGTACCTCCATAGCCAATATTTGGACCATTTCCAAATTTGCACCCATCATTTCCCCATAGCGCGTAAACAATCCCCCCTCCAACCCACGGCAGGAAGTATGGCCCAAATTCCAGAACAATGACGGCTGTGGTATTAGGAATGGGAGAGTAAGGAGGAGACAAGCGGGGTCCTCCTAGTGAGGTTTGTATCAGACGTCGGACTACGAAAGTGTGCTTATACAGGAGTGCAGCGGGCATGGTTTGCAACAGAAGAGCGATAAGAGAGGCTGGATACCTGCAGCGACGGCTAACATAAGCAAATAGTGCCGTGCTTGACCAATGAGCTGGTCCAGCGTCATGCCAATGGGATGCTGTGGCTTGGCGGGCCCAAATCGGAAACCAACGGAGAATAGGAAACCTTCGTCGACCTTTCCACGCGCACACCATCGACGCTGCAGCAGACGTCCATTGCGGTGTGGAAACGTATCGATACTGCCCATTTGCTCTATACACATACCCCTCATTCAACATGAATCGGCTTGTGCGTCTGACCCCCGCTTTGTGCCGTTCTGCCCGTGGTGAGTTGAAGGAACGAAAGTGGATGGGAATGAAGTGATGGATGGGCGGAATCAACAATTCAACGACGATGACGAAGCACGTGAAGTTCAGGGTAGCAACATATGCTTGAAGTTGATTGGAAAAAGGTTTGGCGGGAACAAAGGATGTGATCGTTTGAGCTCACCACAGTGGGTGGATCGTGTGGCCATGGAAACACTCAGAACCGCAGCTCACGCTTGATGGGCGCCGTTCGTCCTTCCATTCTTGATCCAGCATCCACTTCCCTTCGCCCGGTTTCGCGGTTCTCGCGATTCTACGCCACGTCCAGCCCCGTCGATGAGTCCTCCAAGAATCTCGACCCCAGCTTGAAAAACTACCCCACTGAAGAAGACCTTGCCAAAGTATGGCACCTCGACCCTGCGGATGCAAAGGACTACGAAACCTACGTGAAGTTGTGGCATCACCACTTTTCAACTTGCGAAGACGACTTCGAGCTTGAGCGAGGATTGAACCACATCTTCGCCACCGATTGGGTTCCCAACCTTGAGGTTATCGTTGAGGCGCTCAAAGCTGCTCGGAGGCTCAACTCTTTCGCAACTGCCGTTCGTACGGTTGAGGCTCTCGAGAACAAGTGCGGGAACGACAAGCACTTCCAGCAATACAAGAAAGAGCTTCAGCCTTTGTTGGACGAGCTTGGTGTTCCTCATGTCAAGGAATTCGGGAAGTTCATCAGGATGCGGGACCCAGCTTACTGGTTGGATTAGGGTGGCTGGTAAGTCCTCGTAGATCTTTTGGAACCTGCCCTTCCTTGAAGACTTGTTTGGCTCATATGAAATTCATGGTTTAGCTCAAACCCTCCAATTTAGTGGCGTAAGCGGGGTTAATATGTCTGTAGTTGGGGGGTTCGGGATGCGCAAATCACACTTATATATCGGGTGTCAATCGGATTTCTGTTTGTGAAGGATTGGAGTACTTGGGATTTCCCACAAGCACTGAACGGCGTTGACGAAACGGAACCCAAAAATTCACTTGGGTCATCAAAGCCAACTTTCCAAGTGCATCTGGAGTCTTCAGGTCTTCATCTGCTCCCCTTTCCCTGCTGCCTTTTGTGTGGTGCCTTGGACGGGGTTGGGACAGCTGTCAGTTATGGGGATGGGTTGGCCATGCGCTGCTCGTGCCGTTGAGCGTGCCTCTCAAAAGAGTGACATCAAACTGGTCGAACAGGGTGCTTTTCAAAGCACTTGACCAGCTCTTTCATTTGACCAATTCTAGGTATCCGACCTGGGTACCGACTTAGGTAAGGTTTTGAGGAGGTACTCACTAATAGACGCCTGGAACGCGTCCTACAAGTTACTGCCTTCCAATCATTCATTCGGTCTCGGTCCTGCCTCCTTGCATTGCCCCCATGTTCAGCCAACGAAATGTGGTTGTCGCTGTTGTCAATAACCATGGAGGAGTGACTTTGGCGACTGCTGCGGCCACATGCCACAGTATGTTAGCCACCTCCTTGCCTCCTAGATACCTCCTTGCCTCCTAGACACCTCGTTGCCTCCTCAGCTCCCATCGGCACCCATCGGCACCCATCGGCACCCTGCTGTGCAAAACAGACACGCCCATCTTCCTCCTATAATAAAAGGAGTTCCTCCCATCTCCCCAGTCCTCTCACTGCCTTTCTCTTCTGCCAAACGTCGTTCAAAGTTCCCGCTTTCCGCCTGATTTACCGCGTGATCCACCCCACCAGGCTTACTTTATCATGTTGCGAAACGACCCTGACCCGCTCCCAGCTGCAACCAGCGAAATCGATCTGGACATTCATCTGACAAAGAAGACATCTCACCCCATCGACCCCAAAAGGAACGAGGGTGCCGCCCAGGCTGAAAAGGATGCTGCAGGAATGGGTCGAAAGGCAAACGCTCACGCTCAGAGTCATTCAACAATCAAGCGAAACCCTATCACTCTGGTCGCAACCGCAGGTCTTGAGGCGGCTATCGAGAGGTGCAAGAAGAAGGTTGCAAAGATTTCCGCTGAATGTATGTAAACAATGCAAACGCGTTTATTGATTTGATTTGCTGGGAGAAAGACGGACATCTCACTTTTGACCACGCATTCGAAGGATGAGAACTAACAGACCTTTCCTGACCAGGTCGCGCCCGTAACTCACAGTCACCCAACGCACCCCCGCCATTATCGTCCTCTCCCAACTCGACACGCGCTATTTCAAAGGATTCGAAGGGCCTTACGACTTTTTCATGGAACTCCGCGTGCATGCTGAAGGGTGTCAGGATTATATTGCCAGGTCGAGGGGGTTGGAATTTATGATGCGCAGTGCGAATGTGGAGGTGAATTTGGAGCCTGGGAAATATACTGTTTATGTTAAGGTGACGAGGAGGAAGAATAAGAACAAGTCGGTTGAGGAGATGGTGGTGGAGACTGTTAAAAATAAGCCTGATAAGTTTTTGGCGATTGGGTATGTAGTGGTGGACTTTGTCTTCCCGTCAGTATGTACTGTGTGGAAAAGGTTGTTTAATGCGGCCCCGCTGAACTTCCCATTCGTTTTCCACAGGGAAAACTACATGCTCGCTAAAGCCAAGGGTGGAAACTCGGATAACCCAGTGTTTGAGCGACTCGTTTCGTTGGCAAAGAAAACGAATGCCCAGTCCGGAGCCCCCGTGGCTTCAGCCAACGCCAACGCCGAGGAAGACGAAGACGCCGACGAAGGCGCCGAGGAAGATGAAGACGCCAAGGAAGGCGCCGACGAAGAGGAAGAAAAACCCGATACCGCAGCACAACAGAAATCCGACGACACGGAAGACGAACCCACCGTCGTCGCCGGTCTCCGCGTCTACGCCCTCGATGATAAGCTCACCATCAACGCCCGTATCGGCGGGCAACACGTCCTCCCGGACCCCGAGGACGCTCAAGGCGATAGCAAAACCGAGGGGGATAACCCTCTGGCGCACGAGGAGATGCCTGACATCGGGTTGTTGAGCGGTTTGTACAAAAAGCTCTCCTTTTACAGAGGACCCCTCGGGATCTGAGGATGAAGCGGTGGGTGAAGGGAGGGGTGAAATGTGATGGGGGTACATAGGAATCCGAATCAGAATCACCCTCCCTGGGAAGCGAAGAAGAAGGATGGGGTTAAAGGTGGGGTCAAGGGTGGGCCATCTAGTCCCAGTCAATTGTGTTCAAAGAATAAGTGGCATTCTAGATGCTGTAAAAGTGTATTTGAAGCAAAATGATACCGTTGTTCCAGCACAACGAATATATGTGTACGGAAGAAGCTCTCGCCAGCAAGAACCCCACCCAAACACCCAAGATACGTCCATCTCAAACGACCTGCGCACTGGGCAACCCATTCTCCCCCTCAAGCCTCACCCTCTCCTTTTTATCACTCTGCACTCTCTCAATCTTACTCACGAGATCCTTCACTGCGTTAGGATCCGTCGCTTTGGCACCAAACTCCAAGGCAGCTTTCAACAAAATAGAGCGGGAAATGTGTTCGCGCGCGCGAGCAGCGTCGACGGCGGGGATTTTGGAGAGTGGGATACCGATCTCGGGGACGTTGGGGACAGGGAGGGTGCCGGGGACCAGGGCGTTGCCCGAAGGGAGG